>NW_021024524.1:1243545-1314520 GCF_004153795.1 Camellia sinensis | reverse complement strand
TATAAATTATGCGAATAATAATATTTTGAAACTATTAACTTTAATGGATTTAGCCAATTGTTAGACACTCCATTTTTATGGCCCTTCCAAGACTTGGATGTTCTTGCAGATACATCCGATGGATGAGTCTATTTGCTCACCAAACGCTCGAAGTCCCTCGGCAGAACGCTGTTAGGGCTTGAGCCTTTCAAACCCTGCCATCCATTTTGTTTCATTTTTGGACAATGTCTTGGTCTTTTCCTCTGCAGTTCTCTGGTGACCTGCCGACCATCTATGAAGGCTGCCGGCCATTGATGTGCCTTGGCGGCCATCACTGAGGCTGGCTGGCCACCAGGTTTTCTGTAAATATTTTTGTGCCAGCTGTGTCAGTTGTTTGCATAGATGCATTGCACTGTCCACACGTAGAGGGTTGGATCTCCTTGTATAGAATTCATGTTTATCTACATATTATGGGGTGTCTCCCCTATTTTTGAGCTTAAAATTTGGAACAAACATTCTCCCTCTCTCGTCTCTCTACATTCTTCCTCTCTCTCTTTTGATTTGTGCTCAGTTGCTTTAGTGTAATAACCCGACCCTCGTACATGTTTTCTGATATATTTTCACCCTTGTTTTGTGCTTTTAAAAGTTACTGAAAAATCCATGAAAAATTACGGGTTAAGTAAGTGAAATTCATGTTTATGGATACCTATCTGTTTTCACAAGAAACTATCTGTCACCATTAACCACGTTTGAATTAAAAATTGCGAAGCCTTAACGGCTTAATTATCTGAAATTGAAGTATATGTCCTGTGATAGCATAATTTTTAGGTAATATTAAGCATGTTTTACGAAATTTCACTTTCGGAATGATTAAACGATGGAATTTTGTCCTATATGCCTTTATATAAGAATATAGAAAAGTTAAGTCCTTTGAAGCTTGATCAAGAACTGAAATATCTCCTGGAGAGGAAAAATGAAAGAAGAGAAAATGGGAACAAAGGCAAGGTTCAAAAGGAAGGGAATTGGGATTAAATTGGAGGATCTTTGAAATTTTTAAAAGCTCAAGGATGTTAAATTTATTGTACATGAGAATTCTCCTTTTAATTTTGAAGAAGGGTTTGTTAATTCATATGTATATTACTAGGGTTGTAATGGAGAGTTGTGTTGTAATTTTGGTGTGATTACCAAGATGCTCATTAATTGGTTGTTTTTGGGAGGCTAACTCAAGTTTTGTGTAGGATTTATATCTCAATCTTTGTTTTCCATGTCAAACCCATGAAAGTATATTTTATGTAATGTAGGATTGTTTTAATTTAAACATGAGGAAACTTGAATTAAAAGATGGAATTGAGAAGGGTTGTGACTTGAGTAAGCTTCTAATCATGTTATTTTGTGGTGTTTAAATGATGATTCATGTTATAGTGAAGAGGGTAATATATTGCAATATTTTCATCTTTGGTTTGCCATGTTTAATTGACATTGAAGTGGTACGAAATTTTTAGTAGGAGCAGTCTGCTGCCCAAAACGGAGTCACCCACCGCACGCTGCGGACCCAAAGAAGAAAAAAACTGGAATGCTACTATCTACGGCCGCTCGAACGGAGGGGAGGACCGCACGTGCGGTGCATTATGCGATCCTTCTTTCTACCTTACTGTGAAAAGGGAGATTTTACCACCACCCACCTAATCCGCACAACGTGTACAGCGATCGCCCACGGCGAACCCAAAACTTTGAGGTACAGCTTGGCAGATATTTCATTGGTCCGCATATTATTGACGTCGCCTATCTTCTGACCCTCTCTGGTAATATTTACTTTTATCAATGAACTATTTTTTAACACCACCCAACTGAAATGAAACATTTGCATTTTAAGAAAGGTTAATGGTCTCAGGTCAATACCCCCTGTCTACCCAATACAATCCGTGCTCATAGATTCCTATGATACATAGCGTGATTGAATGATATCTTAACAAAACAGTACCTACATATAACTAGTTATTGAAAATGTGGGATACTATAACCGAGATGAGCGGTTTTAAGTGTACTATGGTGAATAATACCCAAAGATTGATGATGTATTTATAATCCGGAACACCAACACTCACCGGACGATGGATTCGCAGTTTGTCAGCTCCGTCACACAACACCATAGATGACAAAGTACCAATAAGTTATATAGTGAAACGCCAATAATTGGAATCTACACACCACTATAATATGATACCAGTCTAAATCAAATTAATCTTCGTTTCTCCCATATCAGTCATAAGCTCCCCTCTACGTAATTATAACTCCAGTAGATTGAAAAACTATGATAAGCTATTAAATAACCGCCGTTCGTCCTTATCTAACCCGAGAATATAAACAAAAATTGAGTTAGTAAATTTACATGGATAGTATAACAAATATACAGAAAAGAGATCTTGTGATAAACATCATACACTTGAGACAAGCCTTCATGGGAATATAAACATCAGAATATGTTCCTTGTGAAAAAGCATGTGTCATCTCTTATATGAGGCCATGTTTGGGAGAATCCCCACTAATGGAATACCCCTTCATTGCCTGGTTGAACCGGTTGGCCTTTCGCTGTCCGAGGGTCCGATCTTCTTCTTTCGTTTCGTATTATATCTCTTGTGTCCTAGGAGGAATAATCTGTTCATAAGAGCTTTCTGTTCATGGGCACTCTGCGAGGAAGGGCTTCAGCCAAAATGGATGCATGTAAAGTCCTTTATGTAATTTCTATATAATCGTAATATGGATCAAAAGGAGGGGCCACAATGTGATCTGTGGAGATGTGCAGAAACCATATATTCCAACGTTGTAGATCATTCCGAATACGTGAAAGAGGCCATTCAGCTGCGATATAGAAAATACGCTGTACCTTCATTAATAATTATGTTTACTAGTTCTGGCATCATAATTTAATATTTAGTGATTACCTAGATAAAACTGTTTTGAATAGGCTAATCACAAATATATAACCAATTTCAGATAATTAAGCCGTAAGGCTCCCAATTTTTTTAATTGCCAAACTGTTATGGGTTGACACGAATACCGTTTTGCTACTAATTTAGCGGCTCTTGAGGTCTCCGATTAGTTATATAATGCATCAAGGAGTATGGATATTTCTGAGAGATACAAAATAACTTGATAAAGCTGATGTGCATCGCGTAATGAAGTCTGTAAAAGTAGTTCCGTTTGTAATGTTACAAATCGGACCCGAGGTCAATTCAGATTATCTACAATTATGAATGCAAAAGCAGATTAACCAATTTGGTAATTACATGCTACTCTTGTTTAATAGCTCATACTGTTACTTGTCCTTATTCTGCTAATACACAACGTAAGGATAACTGTTTTTGTGTTTCCCATTTTAAGTGCGGTAACTAAAAAAGTCATGAGAAGTTTATGTGCAGCTATTCACATAATGGAATTCTTAAAGGAACTAAGGTTTATTCTGTTTTTTGTTTATCCGTTCGGTTATGCTACATTATTGTGACAAATATGCATTGATTCGGTCCTCTATGACCTAATTGATTTTCTGGTATGGTACAAAGTGTTGTACGGAACTAAGTGCTACACATTTGGTGGGAAGCGCGATACCTCATAGAACTCCGTACAGAGCCATTCTTTCTTGAGGTCCATACAAATATTTATTTCTGGGCCAAATGAGCAGGCGCGAAACAGGTTCCATTTGGAAAATATATCCCCAAGAAGAACATGTACGAGGATAGTCGGGTTATGAGCAGGTTCTGTCATTCTGACGACGTCAATGCCGCTCTGTCCTGTGTATTCACACCCGCGGTTTTAAAATATGCAGTCATTTCTTGACTAGAGTCGCCGGTCACTATAACATTGTTTATGTACCACCGTTGTTAACTGTTACAGGAGTTTTAGAGAAACCTGACACGCTAACCTGTGCTGAGCCTAAACACCATATGCGTAATTTGCAAGATATTCCACCAAGGGCCAATGAGAATCGTATATCATAACTATGAGTGTTTCCCAGTCGAACCAAACAGAGCCATAATCTGAATATTTAGATAACAGAATCAAGAATTAAAAAACAACCACTAACTTGTACTATTATACATTATCATATCAAGGTATTTAATCCTATTGACTATCCTTCGACCAAATTGTTATTTAGTTGAACACTGCCTCCGGAGTTCTTACTTAACGTAACATTAATTAGGTATATACATCTTGTAAGCAATTTTGTCATTCTACCTCTAGAGTATTTTGTCTTGTAATCTATGGTAGCTTAGAAGGTAATCGTAGAATATTAAATGAGTCCTGAGTCAGCCTAGTAACCCATCGATGCTCAATCTGTCCTATGTGACCAACCTATTAGCCAGTGTTTTCATCCCAAGCCTTTTGGGTGAAGTCTACCTCCCTCTCCTCCGTAATAGGATGTTAAAGGTGTTCATCCCGTAACCGTATATAGTTCCCACAGCGTCGAACTTTACTCTCCTAATTACCTCAGGGAAATTTGTATACCTCACACGCGTCCATATAAAAATTATTTTTGTATGGTACATTTTCGCATAGCTCCATTACTCAATATATCAATTCTCCACCGTATATGAGTGAATATTTATCACATTAATTTATTACCTGATCAGAGAGGAATGTTATAATGCAACCAGTCAATAAAACTATTTCAAGGGAGAAAATATGAAAGATCATAAGCAAGCGAGTGCTGATGATTGCTACAATCATGGTTAGGCTATGTTTTTAATTTAAAGTGGGCATACATTTTCATTTCCAAACAGTCACAAATAAGTTGTTTACGTACGTACCACTAACCAATCATTAGTTTTTAGTATTAACGTTAATTCTCAAACGAAGGCATACATCACATACCAGTAACCATCAATGGAAGATCTACATATTTCATTCCAAATTAAATAGTATTGGTTAAAACCAAAGAAAAATAACATTACCACGGAATTACTGGCTATGCAAACATATACCCCCATCGTAGTCATCATGTGGAGTTCGAAAGCAAAGTGGCGAGAAATACATAGAACACAACGATGCTACAACAAATAGATGTAGTTTCTTTTTATTATTATAATAGAAACTCCAAACTATATAACATATAATAATCATTTATTAATTGCTTACACGTTTCAAAAGGTTCAAACACAATCATATAGAATAAAGAAGTGTTCTTCAGAACTTATGTCTGTTCAAAACAAAAATCCCGTCATTTATGGTAACTATCACCACATACAACCTCTTTCAAGGGGCGGGTTTGGGGCGTGACAAGTGGTATCAGAGCACGAGTTGCTCATTCTCACACACACGAAAGTTCCATTGGACATCAGAATCAGAAACAAACAATTCACTTCAAATTCGAAACAAAGTACTAAGAGTCGCTACCTATAAACAACAGGACAACTCACACACAGATCCAATGTGCAATGCCATCCTGACAAAAAGGTAATATAGAAGAAAATCCTCGAAAGGCAACCGTCATAAAGAATGCTAACTCTGACCTAATGCTAAGATGAAGTCAATATTCCCGCCATGATCTAGTAGATAATATTCCTTTGCGCAATCTAATTTAGATTTCTTATGACGAACGCACTCGACGAACGCTGAACCACACATGAGAAACAATCAACATCAAAACAACAAACAAGAATGTCTCAATTTCTAGCGGAAGCAGATAGATAAAACAGGTACTAGGAATTTAAGAATGAAGACTGGATAAGAATTACATATTCACCATGGCAAATGATGTCGATGAAAGTGTGATATATGAGCGCCAAAAAAGTACGACAGAGTTAATAGAATCATATGAAGACAAGAAAGTACACAGAACCATGATAAACCTATGATTGAGTCTAATTAGTCATCATATATTAAAATGAAATTGAGCATAAACTCAACTTCAAGCACGGAAACTATTTCTATAGACCAAAGAAAATGAATGTAATGAAGCATCACCTCATAACTATTCTTTGAATGTAGATATAGTCACTCCGTTGCCGATAACAAGTTTAGGAGGCTAGGAAGGACAAATCACAATCATTTGACTCCTTTTTACATTTTAGGATAAAGTTCATTTGCAGAGCCAATATAGCTACTGATTTCTTCTTACAGCTCTGATCTAGAAACTATATCTTTCGAATTTCAGATGTGATTTGATGTCTCAGACTAAAATTACAAGGAACTTGTATCGAGATTAATTAGTTCAAACTAACGTTTTGAGTATCGACTGTCCTAAGTAACACTCTGTAATAGACCTAGGAAACAATTCTGTATATGGCCATGCAGAGTAACAAAACTAACCACATATATTGAGCCAGTAGATCTAATTCCTTTTAAAAAATTGTTAAAAGGACGTCAAAATGATTGTGATTTGTTTCCTTATCACGATTCAATAGATGAAGACTTCTGGTTTCGAGGTAAATTCGAAAACGGTTATTGACCTTGAACTCAGATAATGGTGGTTTCCTGTGAACCGAGAAAATTTATTGACGATTCCTGATGGGAACCGACAGGAATTATTGATAATGTTAACGGGTTATGTTATATGTATAATCAGGATTTGTTTGTGGGAATCTATAGGTCTGAAATCTGACATCTGTAAGCCCGTAAACTGCTGATATGAAACGGGAATCTGAAATGTTATCTGTACTCTTAATTTGTTATGTTCGTGTCTTTTGTAATCTGCAATCAGGATTCTTGTACAAGAATTGGTTGAATGGAATTGAAGAACCCCCACCTATATTTCGTATCTAACCTTATATGCACCCGTAAAAAGAGAAAGAAAGGCAGTTATGATACTTCAAGTCAAAACTAAGTGATGGGTAAACCAATAAGTTACGCAAGAACTAAAATCCTGTTTCTGTATGTAATGGACTTAAGATGGAGGAATCATTTCTATGATAAATTATTTTTGTTTAGATATGTAAATGCTTAGATATTGCAAATTGTTAAATTTAATCCCTATTCTGTATTCACGGGTTAGAATTGTGAACTGTTCTGTATCACATGTGAATGTTATAAAAAAAAAAAATGGGATATACCATTATTGATGATGGCTGTTAACGAGTACCTACCTTCCTCTTACATGTTTATTGCAGATTTATATAATTATGCGTGGCGTAATTTCTTGAATTGATTTACTATTTCATATTTGACCTGATTTGGACCTAAAGAATTTTACTTTAGCCTATTCGGTGGTAAAAGTATCTTGTGCTAAACTGTTCCAATTTCTAGGAACATTTATGGACTATGGGATGGAGGTGATCACTGTATATTTTAAGGAAAACTTTATGGTCCTATGCAAGAAACCTAGTAGGATCTACGTAGGGAGTCCATTAGGTACTCTGCTTAGTAAATGGATGAGCCAGATGCATTGGTCTAACTCCTGATTATATAAGTTGTTGAATACGGAACCGGTGTGGTTTGATTTCATGTCTTCCAGTAGAAAAAAAGAAAAGAATCATCCGAATGTGGGATATCGAAATGAAAAAAAAGGAGGGGGGGGCAAATTTAATTGTGCTTTAACAAGAAGAAACGCTTTATTAAGGGAAAACGTTACCACCTTACAGGTTTATGACTGATAGTCAAAGCACATGATTTTGAATTTTGATTTTTGAACTTTGTTTTTAAACCTGGCACCCTTTGCTCAAATAATGGTTGTCATAGTTGTATTTACTGTTCGGATTTGAACTTACAACGACCAAAACCAAGTGACTACAATGGTATGGTCTGCTGAGTTACAAACTGGTATGTTATTTTCTTGGTATTACCATAACTATTTAAGTGTTGGAATGTTAGACTCCTTGTGTTACTGTATGTCAATAAGCTGTGAAGAATTTAACGTTAATACTAAAAACTAATGATGAAGTAGTGGTTACGTACGTAAACAACTTATTTTGTGACTGTGGAATGAAGTATTGCCTTATTAAATAGACATAACCTTGTTTGGTGGGCTCTAAGCCATTATGCAAATAGATTTCGAATTTACCTACATAATTGATTTCCTTCAAAAACGATTATATAACTTTCATTAACAATTCACCTCTCAGTGACTGAAAATATGTGAATTTATCACGGGTGAGATTATATATGAATTATGAGCTGTAGGAAACAGTACCTACGAATATTTTTGCATGTGAGAATTATTATGTTTCGGTATTTGGGAATTGACGCTGTGGAACTTATTGACGGGAATAAACCCTTCTTTCGGGGGGATGAATACCTGGTATGTCCTGCAATAGACTCTTATAACCGTATCCTTAAGCACATGTTTAATTCAGGAAATAAAAATGTAAGTATACCTATATGTTGATAGCTCCGCAGAATTGTGAGAATATCAGATTAACCTGTGTGAATTGTTCGAACTAAGAAATTACGTGCTCATCTATTAACTGAATTTGGGCATGGGTGTGAGACTGAGGTTTCTAATCTGTTAACATGGTAAAACAAGTTTGAGGGACCCAAACTTATTTAAAGGGGGGAGATAGAGTGTAATAACCCGACCCTCGTACATGTTTTCTGATATATTTTCAGCCCTTGTTTTGTGCTTTTAAAATGTTACTGTAAAATCCCATGAAAAATTACGGTGAAGTAAGTGAAATTCATGTTTATGGATACCTATCTGTTTCACAAGAAAACTATCTGTCACCATTAACACGTTTGAATTAAAAATTGGAAGCCTTAACGGCTTAATTATCTGAAATTGATTATATATTTGTGATTAGCATAATTTTTAGGTAATATTAAGCATGTTTGCGAAATTTCACTTTCGGAATGATTAAACGATGGAATTTTGTCCTATATGCCTTTATATAAGAATATAGAAAAGTCTAAGTCCTTTGAAGCTTGATCAAGAACTTGAAATATCTCCTGGACAGGAAAAACGAAAGAAGAGAAAATGGAACAAAGGCAAGGTTCAACAAGGAAGGGAATTGGGATTAAATTAGGAGGATCTTTGAAATTTTTAAAGCTCAAGGTATGTTAAATTTATTATACATGAGAATTCTCCTTTTAATTGTGAAGAAGGGTTTGTTAATTTCATATGTATATTACTAGGGTTGTAATGGAGAGTTGTGTGTAATTTTTGGTGTGATTACCAAGTTATGCTCATTAATTGGTTGTTTTGGGAGCTAACTCAAGTGTTGTGTAGGATTTATATCTCAATCTTTGTTTTCCATGTCAAACCCATGAAAGTATATTTATGTAATGTAGGATGTTTTAATAAACATGAGGAACTTGAACTAAAAGATGGAATTGAGAAGGGTTGTGACTTGAGTAAGCTTCTAATCATGTTTATTTTGTGGTGTTTAAATGATGATTCATGTTATAGTGAAGTAGGGTCAATATATTGCATGAATTTCATCTTGGTTTGCATGTAAATTGAAGTGGTGTAGCTAAATTTTAAGTAGAAGTCGAGCTGCCCAAAACAGGGGTCACCACCACACGTGCGGAGGTCATGGCTGCACGTGCGGACAAAGAAGAAAAAAGCTGGAATGCATACTGTCTACAGCCGCTCGAGCGGAGGGGGAGGACCGCACGTGCGGTGCATGTTCGCTCGTGCGGAGGGTCCGGCCGCACGTGCGGCCCAGGTCTGAAAACTTTATCGCTCAGTTTTCGTGCTTGCCTCTCTGGTATTTTTAGAATATTTTTCTGATGATCTTAAGATGGTTGTAAATGCAATTGAAGTGTAATGACACAAGAAATGGTTTAATCGGGAAAAAGGAACTAATGTGTGTTATCTATGTGTGTAGGACACACTACGGGAGGAACCATCGCTCCGTAACAACACTGTGAGTAATAGTAGTAACGAAGTACCTTTATTATCGTTAATAATTATTGTTATGAACGTTATGTTCATGGCAAGAAACTATGTTAATATGTGTGCTACTCGGGAAACAATGTGAAATTATGGAAACATCGAAAGTCTTGTGCACTATGAACCTATGGAAACATCGAAAGTCTTGCGAACTGTGGATTTATGAGGCTGGGGGCCAAATTGTGAATTTATGAGGCCGAGGGTCGACTTGTGAATTTATGAGGCCGAGGGCCAATGTGTGAATTTGTGAATCTGTAACTCTGTTAGGCCGAGGGCCAATTTGAGAAGTTATGAATTTATGAGGCCGAGGGCCAATGTCTGAATTTGTGAATTTGTGAACCTATGAGGCCGAGGGCCAAGCTGTGAAATACGTTGTACTTATTAATAATTATGTTCATTCTGGAATAATGATTTTAGTGTACCTGTGAAAGCGTACCGTTTTGCTACTAATGGGCCTGAGGCTGATTAGTTATAAATCATCGGAGTATGGATATTTCTGAGGGATCAAAATAATTGGATAAGCTATGTGCATCCGTATGAGTCTGAAATAGTTCTGTTGTGTTACAAATGGACCCGAGGTCATTCAGAACCTACGATATGAATGCAAAGGTTTAACGTTATTACATGCTCTCTGTAATAGTATGAGTCTTATTCTGCTATACACAAGGTAACTGTGTTAATCGGTAACTAAGTCATGAGAAGTTTATGTGCACTATTCCATAATGGAATTCTTAAGGAACTAAGGTTATTCTATTTTTGTTTATCCGTTTCGGTTATGCTACGTTATGACATAATATGCATTGTTCGGTCCTTATGACCTAATGATTTCTGGTATGGAACAAAGTGCTGTACGGAACTAAGTGCTACACTTTGGTGGGAGCCACCTCTAGAATCCGTACGAGCCACCTCTTGAGTCCATACATATTTATTTCTGGGCCGATAGACCGTTCTGTTATTTCTGGGCCGATAGGCTGTTCTGTCATTTCTGGGCCGATGGCCGTTCTGTGTATTACAGGGCTTAATGCCATTCTGATAAGGGCTTAATGCCGTTCTGTTTAAGGACCAATGTGTAAATGTGTGAATCCACCAGGCCAAGGGCTAATCTGTGATGTTGTGAACCAACGAGGCCGTTCTGAATATTAGTACAGAATCTGATTAACTACCTGTCTTTTACATTACATATATACATTGCTTTGCATTGTAGTTCTAGTTGAACATTGGGTTATCTAAGTACTATTATTCACTGAGATTGTCTCACTCTATATTTTGTCTGATTCTGTAGGTAGTAAATTTGGAGGTCAGCCATAACCCTCGATGCTCATCTTCCTTTGACAACCTCTGTGTATCCAAGCATTTGGGTGAAGTCTACCCGTTTTTGTGAAGTTGCCAAGTTTTGGCTTATTCTTTGTTTGCCTATTATATGTTGAAGTTTCCAATGTTTTTGTTATATGCCTCAAACAAGGGGCGGGGTTGTATATGTGTATGTAAATATTTATCATCTGATTCACTGTTTGTGATCCTAGCATGATAGTGGTCGCTCAATGGATGTAGTTTCTTTTTATTTTATGTTATTTTATGATATTTAATGCTTCCATTCAGGCCCCATATGTATGTATATCAGATTTAATGTCTGTTTCCGATTAGGTCATGCCCAAACTTTTAGGGGCGGGTTTGGGGCGTGACACTTAGATACACTATACTTTTGCGTATCAACCCTTAACCAAAGTGGTTTGTCATGGAGCTGAGATTGTTTGAAGCTATCTTGGAGCTTCTTAAGTGGGTTTTGGCTTGGTTTGTTGCCTAGAATCACTCTTCCCTTCAAGAGGTATAAAACTAGTCTATTAACTTGTTTTAATACATTTGTTTCTATCTTTTTCCACTGTTTTTGGGCTATTTTTGAGCGGTAAAACCCTCTGTTTTAATGGGCTGAAATTGGTGTTTTAAGCCATTTAAGGTTAGGGGGGGTGTCTCACCCTTCTTTATTCCTTGCTCGTAAAGCTTTTGCACCTTTGTTTCCCATTTTCAAACCAACTTTTTTGGCCTTTTGACTACTGAATTTTAGAGCATTTTTAGTGACAAAAAACACGTTTTGAAGTCCAAAATTGGAGGGGTTAGCCTCCCCTCCTTGTGACTTGTTTGCTAGCCTAGTTAACTCCATATGTTAGCATGATTTTCTAGTTTTTTGAAGCTATATTTCAGCATGTTTTTGCCTTTGTTTTAGACTGCTTTAGCTCTGTTTTGGGCTACTTGGGTCAGTTGAGTCTTGCTTTGCATGGTTGTAGTGTAATAGTCCTCACAAGTTTGGTGTTTTAGGCCATCAGGCACCTCTTGTTTGAGTTGATTGCATGCTCTGGAGTTGTTTTGTACTTCATTTCAACACTAATCACCTCTGCAACCTCCCTCATTTCTTGGTTTTTCTTTTTGCTTTAAAAGTTGTTTCAAGTCATTTGTTTGCCTAAGTATGGAATTGGGGATTTATACTTAATGGTTTAATTCCTCTGGGGGTTCATTACCAAGGTATGAGACTTTTTTCATACCCAAAGCAACTTGTGTTTTGAGCCTTCTTTCCATTAGAGGACTCTAACTCACCTTTTGGACTTAATTGGACTAAGCAATGGTTGGCAAGTCAAAATGAGTAACTAACAACTTGGGACTAAAATTGAGCAAGATAATAACTTGTGTGTTGTGTGTTCAATCGGACGTTAATTGAACACAAAGAAAATTGGGACATTTCATACTCAAAGTGATGAAATGTCTCAAGTTTCCTAAGTCTCCATTGCCCTTGATCATGCATGATAGGGTGATGGTTCTTGAGTGTCTTGTTTTGCATTCATTGAACTTGTACACCTTGAATCACAAGCCATCATGCAATGAAATTGCTTAGATTGGTGGTTTGTGGTTTAAGTTCACAACTCCTTGGATTTGTCCATAAAAATGAGAGGTGAATTGTGCAGACAATCCTTGAAAAAACCCTCTTTTTGCTCTATTTGTACTTTGTTGCAGCATGGTGATCTAGTGCATCAGTGGTCGGCAGGCCACCATCCATGGCCGGCAGCATTCATTCCTGGCCGGCTGGCCACTGATGTAAACCTCAGCAGAATTTTAGTAAGGTGGAGTAGAAAGGTTCTGGAAATGTTCGACTCTGTAAATGGAGGCATTCAAGAGCAAAACAGAGGTCTTTTCGGGCAGAAACCGAGCATGTGCATCTTCCACTTCCCGAGGTGGAGTAGTGGCAGCATAATTAGGAATATTAATTGCTTAGTTTACTTATATGTGTGTTGTAATTTAATTAGTTAGTTTACTAGTTAATTCATTCAAGTGTTGTAATAATTAATTAATTAGCTAGTTATTTATTCGGTTTGTAATAATTAACTTAATTAGCTTAGCTTAGCTTGATTAGTTAGTTAGCTTTATTCATTTGGACTCTCTTTCGCAAGAGCAAAATGTAATAATGTGTATGTTTTTTAACTCCACGTCTTTCTCCTTTTTACTTAATCGTTTTTGATGGTTAGATTAGGGATATGTTTCAATTAGCATACCTTAAGCTTTCATACATTCATCTTGTATTGCATGCACCGAGGCTCGACGCATCATTCAAACTGAATTGTCGTTTCAATTCCTTTCTTTGAATACGTGCTTAGACCACATGTCTTGGATTGAATCATATGCCATATTAGTAGCCGAGCCTATTAATTGCATTTTTCGCATGTGTTGCATTAGTCATTTCGCATAGTTAAGAAGCATGCATATTTTTCTAACTCATATTTTCTCAGCTTGGAGTACTAGGTGAGTTTTAATGCTTTAGCATACTTGCATGAGTGTGAGTGTTTCCATGACTAGCATGCTTGCCATGAGGCTAAATGCTTATTTGTTAAACTGTTTGAATGCCTGTGGATGAAGGCTTGTTGTTTGAATTGGAACAATTCAACGATTGTGCATTTTAAGCCCACTTTGTTGAGTGGCAAATTAGTTTGTGAGTGTTGCCATGACTAGCATGCTTGCCATGAGGCTAAATGCTTATTTGTTAAACTGTTTGAATGCCTGTGGATGAAGGCTTGTTGTTTGAATTGGAACAATTCAACGATTGTGCGTTTTAAGCCCACTTTGTTGGGTGGCAAATCAGTTTTAAGCTTACTATGATTGATGGCAAATTCGTAAACTTTAAGCCTACTTGATGTAGCAAATTCAAACCATTTTTGCAAACAAACATGAATTGAATTGTTCCGAATCTTGTAATTTTAGTCTATATTTGCTTGTGCGCAACACATAGTAAAGCTAGTCTTATAATCGGAATAAGAGCGCATAATGTACATAAAAAATCAAATCATGATTAGTAGAGGTCGATCTTTGATCGGGCAAGTGGGGGTGCTCAATTCATGACCTTCCCCTCTCGTACCTAAGTTCCCGAGCTGAGGCAACTTTTGTGATGACGGAGACGTGGCCTTTGGCACGAGTCATGGGTTTCTTAAATTTTTTCAAAAATAAAAAACATTTAGGTGGCGACTCTGTATTTGGCAAAGCAGTCCAATTTTGGCATTTTTGATTCAAAATTGGTTTTCTAAAATGATTTGCTGGATTTGGACTCTTTGGTATTTATCAATTTCACATTGCACTTGTGAGATTAGATTCAGAACCGCGGGAGTCCGAACTATAGGGCTTTCTTTCAAACCTTCCGAAAGGGGGGCACGAAAAGACGAGCTACAGTTTCTAGCGACTCTGCTAGGGATTTAGAGAACTTGACTTGAACTTATGATATGTTATTTTATCTATACTTATGTGTTTTTTTTGCATTTGCATTTGCATTTGCATCGGTACGCCTAACTCACAGTGTTTGCCATCTGCTATTCCTGAACGGTTTGCCGGAGGCTTGCTTGGAAAGGCTTACCAAAAGGCTGACCGATTGTGGGCTCTTCCACGATGGGAACACAACCCTTGGATCTAGACTACCGCTGTACCGTTTGATCAACCTTTCACTTCTCGGTGTTAGGTATGAGAGGTATATTAGGTAGTCTTGCTGAGGTACCCTTTTTGACCAATCGACCTAGTTGCATATCGAAAGCCATAGAGACTGTTCCAAACTAGGATAGGTTGCTTACCCAAATTTAGGATTGTGTGAAACACTTTGCTTGAGTAGTGAACCCTAGCTCCTGACGAAACTAGGACAGGGTAACCCTACCCCCTCATAGGGGTGTTTTGGCTCTTACTTAACTGGTATGTGCTTTTAGAGTGAAACTCTACAAGAATGTATGTATGTATCAGTTGCAAGTTTGGGTATCAGTTTTGGGGGGCAGAAATTAGTGTTGAGTGCAGTTCTACAGCTTATGATTGCAACTGTGTGTTGTTAGTATCTGAGCCGAGGTGCTGTGCGGTTTCTGATTTTTTTTTTTTGTTATCTTTTGCTTTATTTCTTTTTGCAAGGTCATTTTTCATAATTGTTTCAAACAGTTCTATTACCCTCCAAGCACTCTGAACTCGCGTAAGAAGGCTTTATAGATCTGGGGATCTTGTCAGGGGACTGCAGGTTTTTTCTCACTCCCGCCGGTTACCAGACGGATGAGGGTTAGACATAATTCACCAGCCTAGCAATCATCTCTTACTTCACCTGCGACTAGCCAGGCTCAGTTTTCTACTTTTACTTTAGTGAGAGAGTATTCGCCAGTTCTGATGGCTCTACATTCTCCGGTTAGCATGGAAGACAAGCTTCGTCAGCTTCAACAGACCATAGAAATTGTGCAGCTAGATGCTGCTCGCCAAACTGAGGTCATAGCTCACCAAGCGGAAATAATAATTAGGCTTCAGCAACAGCAGCCACAACCGACAATAGCCTTTGCATCCCATGCACCTCCAATGGGTATTCTAGCGCTCGGAGTCACTATCAATGTCCAAAAGAATTTGGGCGACCCCATAGACTTCATTCCACCGTAAACCTCTAAGGTGCCAGTGTACCAAACCGAGGCACTATTTGAATTCGAGGTTGACCCCACTACACTGAAGGTCAATAAGCTAGAAAAGCTCTTTAAGCGGACACAGGGCGTGAATTCAATCCCTGACATTGAGGATGGACACACAAACTTCGCAGTAACTCTGCTGGACAGATTCAAGATGCCGCCCATAGATCGGTTCGACGGCTTTGGGGGATCCCATGGTCCATTTACAGTTATTCTCTGATATCCTACGACCAATGGGTCTTACTAGACTTCAGAAGTTATCACTTTTTGGCTGGACCCTATCAGGTATAGTGGCCATCTGGTATGCAAAGTTGGAAGACTCCGTGAAACGAAGTTGGGAGGAAATGACTGAGGCCTTCATCGCGCAGTACTCTTACAATACCCAGATCGAAGTCACAACTTGTGATCTTGAAGTGACCCATCAGAAGCCAAAGGAGGGTTTCTCGGACTTTGCAACCCGGTGGAAGGCCAAAGCCTCAATGATGACTAGGTCGTTTGAAAATGATCAAATCTAAATGGTGGTTCGCAACCTGCAAGGGAAATTATTGCAGAAGATGATAGTCTTGCCACTGTTTACGTTCATTGAGCTCCACGAGATAGTTGTGCAAATTGAAGATGCGATGAAACAGGGGTTGATCGTTGATGAGAAGGAACAGCCCAAGAGGCCCTTTACACGCAGTTCCAATGCAACCACGACTAGTAACACCTCTGCACGACCCTCAGATGTGAGTATGGTCACCACCACACCCAAGACTGCTAACTATTTTGCAAATACATCCAACATAAACCCATAATCCTCAACCAGCTAGGCTCGAACTCAACAGGTCTGTACCCCGTTCTATATGTCTTTATCCGAAGCCCTAGGGGTACTGATAAGAAAAGGGCACCTTAAGCCATTAGAACAACGCCCACTGCTCGATCCTCTCCCCCCGAAACACAACCTAGCCAAATATTATGCTTTTCACCAGCAGCACGGTCGTGACACTGATCAATGTTATAGGCTGCGTCATTTGATTCAAGATCTCGTCGACAATAAGGTGATAGCACCTCCCCAAAAACCCAACATCACTACAAATCTTCTCCCACCATATAACCAAGTCCCTCCACCTTGACATATAAACCTCATTATGACCCCAGTATATATATCACCCCTTCCCACCTACCCAAATTGGAGTTGTTCATCCCTGATAGCACAGACTTGTGCATGATGAACACGTCTACACTCCAACTTGAACCTGTGGTGGTGACACTGGTAGAAAAAGGGAGGTCAGCTTTGGTGGAGAATATCAGTCCGTTGCCTGAGGGCTCTGAGGACTTATCTAAAGGGGTATACAACCTGTACTGGTGTATTGTGCTAATCAGTCAAGCTAAGCCGGAAGTGGTGTTACCGGCTGGAATGAAGGACAGTGTAGTTCGAGAGGATGGCCCAAGTTAGGGATTAAATGATCTAGCCGAGCTAGAAGAAGACATAGATAATTTTCAGTTCTTTGATGAGCAAGATCAAGGGGATGTGCATATTGATTGGTTTGATCTGAACGGGTAAACAGACAATTCTAGATGGCTAAGTGATCAACCCGATGTAGATGAGGGAACTGAATTGAAGCTAGAATAACAGAAAGCGGGAACCGCTTCAATGGTCGGAACGACCGATGGGAAGGGTAAACTGTCGAAAAACACCGATATAGAACAATTGGCTAAGGAACTGGGCATTGTTAGTACTGTACATACTGAACAGGAAGTCGCGCTAAAGCGATTTGAGCAAGAAATGGGTGAAAGCGACCGGAAAGCTGGAAAAGCCTAATGGCCTGCGGGAGAGATCTGTGACCAGAAGATAATCTGAACGGAGCTGGACAAATGCTTGTCGACCGCCAAAGGAATCTGGTGGGATGACGACGACCTACACTTGGCTCATACTGATGAGGATTGGGGTGAAGACCTTCCAAACAACACTTGGTATGTAGAAGAGGTCGACCATATGACAAGAAGTGGCCAATATTTCAAACCACCGCATTTGGACTAACCCGAGGCATCCGAGAAGGACAAAAAGTCAAGAGGCAAAAGGAAAGCAGTTGGAAGAAGAAACTGTGCTGAAACAGTTGAAGAAGATTCAAGCTGATATATCTATCTGGGGTCTGCTTATGGCTTTGCGAGTGCACAGACAGGCTGTAATGTCGGCAATGGATAAAGCCAAATTATCCATTGAAATTACTCCTGAACAGTTGGTAGGATTAGTCTTCCCGGGCGCTGCGCCAACTCTAACCTTCTCGCATAGGGAACTGTCGTCGGAAGGCTTTGCACATAACAAACCTCTATACATATCGATAGAGTGCTGAGAAAAGTGGGTGCTAGTGGTACTGGTTGATATTGGGTCAGTAATCAACGTCTGCCCAACTCGTACAACATATGCCATTGGTCTGAAACCAACGAATTTCGTACTTACAGCCCAGGTGATCCGAGCATACGACAATACCAGCAGAGATGTGATGAGAACAATATAGATCAGAGTACAGGTCGGCCTAGCGCAATAGGATATTGAGTTTCATGTCCTAGATGTTTCGGCCACTTTCAACTTACTACTTGAGCGACCCTGGCTGCATCAGGTGAAAGCTGCCTCATCTACAATCCACCAGATGCTGAAATACCCCCATGGGAAAGGGGTGGCCATAGTCTTCGAGAATTCATCTATACATCCTCTGCCAGAGGTCACTACACTTGTACTAGAGATTGTGCATGGCGAAGAGGATGTTTTCCTTTCAGGGTTTACCTTGGTTGAGGCCTGGGTAGTGCAGAATATCTTAGCTATTGATGAGGGCTTATATGTCAGCACCTAATCAATCTACTTCATGAATAAGTTTCAACACTTGCCAGAAATGGGTTCGGGAAGAAGTGGCCGGAAGGGCGTTACTACATTGGCCGATGTGCCACACAACTCGTATGCCTTTGGTCTTAGCTATACGCCCACCAACCGGGTGTGAACCTTTCTAACAGTATCTTGGATGCATCTGGCGCACCATCCCTCGTTTGGCGGCTGGAGGAGGGTTACCTGTCTAGCAATTCTGAGTTGGGTAGTGAACCAGAATCTGATTCCACAGAGTCTGTGCAGTCAGAATCAGATTCCGGTTCCTCTGAGTCTAGGCCCGGTATTCCTGGGGTTGATAACCCAGATGCCGAGGTCTTGTCCAAGTCGTCCTTTTGTTTTTCCTTTAAGTCGGTTGTAACCGAGGAACTGGATCAGCTTGACCTTGTGAATGAGAATGCCACTGCAGATTCTGAGCATTTCTTTGTGCCTCTTGTTTATTGCATTGATCATGATTTTCAAAATTTTTATGAAAACGATGAGGAAGGAATTCCTCTGATTTTGAAAATTTTGATTAATTTGGAGGAGGAGAGGTTTGCAAAACCCCTTACTGATGAAATCATTGCTTTTAATGTGGGTACTGAAAAGGATCCGTGTCTGGTCCAGATCGGGTCCACATTGTCTTCAGAGGAACATGAGCTCTTAGTCGCTTTATTAAAAGATATCAAAGATGTTTTCACGTGGTCCTACGAAGACATCCTTGGAATCGATCTTAAGATTGTACAGCATTGGATCCCTCTTGACCCCAAGGCCTGACCCGTCAAGCAAAAGTTGCGAAGAATGCGGCCGGATTGGGCTTTGAAAATTAAGGAGGAGGTCACCACAGAAAGACGCAGGGTTCTTGCTAGTATCTGAGTATCTAGCTTGCTAGTATCTGAAGAAAAATGACAAAATTCAGGTGTGTGTGGACTTTAGAGATCTGAACAGAGCCAGTTCGAAGGACGACTTTCCTTTACCGCACATTAATGAATTAGTGGACTTCACCGCAGGTCGTGTATTGCTCTCCTTCATGGATGGCTTTTCCGAGTATAACCATATTCTGATGGCACCCGAGGACAGAGATAAAACTGCCTTCACTATGCCGTGGGGAACTTACTGCCATAGAGTGATGCCGTTTGGGCTGAAGAATGCCAGGGATACCTATCAAAGGGCCGCAACCACAATTCTGCATGATATGATCCTGTGGAGAAGTGGTTTGAAAATACTCTTCTGATCCTGGGGGACACTAGTGATCCGCTGATAGTCACCTGAAAAGGAATAAACACTCTGGTCGGGGGTGTCGGAATTAGCACTCCGACAGACAAGTCAGTCTCAACACTCAAGATTACTTATATTCTAAATTAAGCACAACAATTCTCACCTGCCACTCTCTGATGGATGATCCCATATTTATAGTATTTTCTTTAGGCCTTTGGGCTGGGCCCATTCTTGTTCCGTCATATAGACCTCTACTCGGCGTCAGTTCTATTGGCTGGGATACTGGTTATTTTATTCGGCTCCTTAACTGGCTGGGGTATATGCCGAATACAAGTTACGTTTCAGACCGGACACGCTCATCCGTCCCTATGGATCTAATAAAATTCGGCTCCCACAATTGCCCCCCAAACACCCTGCTATCATCAGTTAGTCGGCGTATTTGGATTTTATCCTAAGAAGTCAAAAATTCAGCGGTTAACCCTCTTCCCAATGTGTGTCAGAATGCGCACACGCTTTTTAGTCATCGTAATGCTTTCTCGCCCCTTCGTACACTACTTCCATTTAATATGATTTGAAATTGCCTCTTCGAGTGTATGTCATGAATGTTCAAAAGATATCTTGCTCGCTCTCTAGTGCAACTCTATCTCTTTTCGGCTTCTACAACTCGTTTCTCTCTTTATCTCCTGTAAGTCTTCTTCTCCTTCATTTTTGATCCCGCTTCCTTATTGGCTTTTAACTTTCCGTAATCCTTGGGTTTGGCTTAAAAAGAATGGCAAAACATCTGAAAGAGCTCCTTTCGACGGATCGAATCTCTGGCTTTTGATGCAATTTTTTCATTCCTGATGACGTCCATCTGTCACTTTTGGTAGACAGCATCACTGATATGTAGAGGGAAAATGAGAGCACAATTGTCTTTCCTCTCTTATCAATTACTGAGGGCGGAGTCCGCTTTTCTCTTCACCTTTTTTTGAGGGCCGTTCTTAGATACTGGGGTCTGATCCCCTCCCAGCCCAACGTCAATTTCTTTCGTATCATAATGGGGATAGTATAACTAAATCGTCGTCTTAGGACCAATTTAGATATTCCTGCCATTCGGCACTGTTACGCCCTTGCCAAATCTACTGGCCGGCTAGGGCACTACTTTCTTAGAGCTAAGGATACTGATCATCACTTAGTGACTATGCTTGCCAGCTCTGGCAAGCATGCCGACGACGTGATGGTCGTTGTCCACGACAATTGGGAGTTCGGCGAAGGCGAAGATCGTCTAGACCCGGTGCCGAGGAACAAAGGCGAACCAGGTGGCCGATTAGATCACTTTGATCTTCATATTTGCATGTATATGTATTCGGCACTATGTTCATCTTATCGTTTTGTTTGTGCAGGCAGCGATTTGAAGAAAGTGTTGGTTTCAGACGACGACGTCGTGCTCGCAAAAATCAAAACCGCACTATAGTTCGTCGGCCGTCCAAACCATCGAAAACAAGGGAGGGTAGCCCACATTCTCCCGCGGTACGAGCAGACTTACACAACGTTCTCGGCGGCAGACAACATTCCGATCGCGTAAGGCGACAATCAACTTGCTGCCCTCATCTTCCCCAGCTTCAAAAACTTGAGGCAGATCGGTTTAGAGTCATCTGATTCTGAACACGCGGAAGAACAAGTGGCCGAACTAATCGCCGAGGATTCGGATTGGTCAGCCGCAGAAGTTGACGAAGCGATTAATTCGCCCTTTGAGGAAGCCAGATTGAACTAGTCTGACCCTCCGTCTACATAAGGCCGAGGGGGCGCCTTCGAAGATATATTTTCGAACTTGGGAGACCTTCCCAGTGATTACTCTGAAGATATGGCTGGGGAAAATCTTACGCAGGTGGCACGGAAGAGGAACGCCGAATGCATGGCTGCCCGAAAAAAGGCCGAGGCCATCCGTTTCGGATTTGTTCTGACTGAATCTGTTCAACCTACTATTGTTTAGGAATCGGCCCAGGTTTTCGTCGCCGAGACGGAAAAGGATGTCGAGCGTCCAATTATAGAAGAGCTGCTGATTTCGGAGGATCGAGGCGAAAAAAGAAGGGCCGAAGACAAGGGCGGCTCCAAAGATGACCCTGTTGATAAGTGGCCACGCTTAGAGGAGTCGGCTGTGGTTGCTCCTTTCATCATTGAACCAAAGATAAAAAACATGCCGATCTGCTCCGAAGCGTCGACTTTGAAAGATCCAGCAATGGCATTAGGCTTGGCTGCCGCGGTCTCCTTGCCGGTTGACATGGTGACCTTTCGTACAGAGCCGGACTTGGCAACGGTAGCATTAGCTTCTCAGTCGGCCTTTTTGGTAAGTGTTTATCCTTGGAATGTGATGATCTTTTGGTTTGCATTCGATGTTTCTTGGAATGTGACGATCCTTTGTTTTGCAGACAATTGGAAGGATCGCCGAATTAGGCCGACGCCAGCGTGACGCTGTTGAAAGGATTGGCCGTTTGCAATCGAAAGTTGATGGCCAAAGAAGTAGGGCGGAGTTTGAGGCATTGAGGGCCGCAATGGAAAGTGCATGGGCGGAGGCTGAGAAGGAAAGGGCCAGGATTGCTGATCAACTCAGGTCTGACGCCAAGGAGAGGGCAAACACGAGCGAGGAATCGCACAAGTTAGCCAAGGAGGCATTTGCGAAACTGGAGGCCGAGTTG
Source organism: Camellia sinensis (assembly GCF_004153795.1). Taxonomy (NCBI): domain Eukaryota; kingdom Viridiplantae; phylum Streptophyta; class Magnoliopsida; order Ericales; family Theaceae; genus Camellia; species Camellia sinensis. Next base: position 1,292,044 of record NW_021024524.1, on the reverse strand, counting down.
GAAGGGTTGAAGCAGGCCAAGGAAAAAGCCGAATCTGAGGCTTCTGCAGCGTTCGAGGCTGAGAAGAGCACTACTTTTGATGACTACGTAGAAGAAGTCCCCAAATTTGAGAATTGGGGATTCAGACACGGCTGGCTCAAGGCCCTTGCTGCCGCTGGAGTTACATTGGCCATGCCAATTCCATACGAGCAAGTGGATGTTGAACCGCTTGAGTTTGATCCTGAGACTTGATTTGGGTGACATTCTAGTTTTGTTAGGCTTTACTCAATTGCAATGTATGCTTTTTGTTAGTTGACTTCCATCTTTATTAGATTTTCATATGTAAAATGTCCGCTGCTAGCGCCCAATTTATGAATGAAAATTTTATATGCTCTCAAATTATTTCTCGTATTATTTGCTGTATGAGTATATAGTTAGGAGAATCTGCAGTTAGGACAAAATGTCAAGCTTACGTAAGATGGCAGACTTAATCAATCGATTAAAATTAGAGATCTGATTTAATCATAAACAAAATGAATTTATGACTACTGTTCAGATAAATTGATTCGTAGAACGGCTGGGGCACTCAAGCCGTCTAGATTGATGAATCTGCCCTTGCCCCAGCTGGTTCATGATCGTAGAACGCTGATTAACACGTTACTTACGAATCTTGTACTGAAGAATCGATTCGTGGAACGGCTGGGGCACTCAAGCCGTCTAGATTAATAAATTTGCCCTTGCCCTAGCTGGTTCATGAACGTAGAATGCTGATTAACATGTTACGTATGAATCTTGTAGAGAATCGATTCGTGGAATGGCTGGGGCACTCAAGCCGTCTAGATTGATGAATCTGCCCTTGTCCCAGCTGGTTCATGATCGTAGAACTCCGATTAACACGTTACGTATGAATCTTGTGGAAAATCGATTCGTGGAATGGCTAGGGCACTCAAGCCATCTAGATTAATGAATCTGCCCTTGCCCCAGCTGGATCATGATCATAAAACGGGGATTATCAGTGGTGGATGGGGCGATTAGGGCATATGACTCAGTCGGCGCCAGGCTGTTGACACTTCAATATTAATGAGATTGCCTCGGAGGTGTTGCCCTCGTAGGAAATAAATGGGTGTGTACTTCGTGAACGAGGGTCCTATTTATGTGCTCAGTCAGCAACTCAGTCCAGCTCTTGGAAGAAGATTAAACAAGTGCGAATGTCAAATAAGCTTTTCTTCAACAGCATAGGTGAAGCGAAGATGCTAGTTGAGTTAGGAGGTGCCATGAGTCGAAGCGGTGAACCTTTGCGCGCGGGCAGTAGGACTTCGAGGGATCGGGAGGGACACCAATCTCCTCGTCGTCGAAGTAGGTCACCCAGGAGAGACAAACAGCCATAGCGTAAGTCTCCTTAACCTCGTCCTGGAAAGGAATCTGACACGACTCCTCGCCCATTGAGTTTCGCGATCTTCGTGGGTAATAGACCAATGACAGAGGCTGATTCGATCATTCGAGATCCAAATGTGGCAGTCGAGTTTGCTTGACAGATTTTTCCACCCGAAGTTCAGCGGTCGATGGTAGGGCGGTCGGACTTCGAAGTGTTTCGTGAAGGCATTCACAGGGCGGTGAGGGGATTGTACACGGCTTATGAGATCGGCATGCGTCTTCGCGCCGCTTGCCGCGACATAGAACAGAGAGATGAACGCATTCAAAAGTTAGAAGCTTGCGCCGAGAAGGCCGAGTGTGAGCTAAGGAAAATCAAGTCTGCTGGGCCTCAAGCAACCAGCCACCCCAACCTAGTTGTCGAAGAGAGGGTTACTCAAAGGCTGATTAGTGATGTGATTGCCGATCGTAATATGGCTAGCATGTTTGCGGTTGAGACTGCAAGGGCTACGACTTATGAAAAAGGCTTCCACGACGCCCGAAAGGTCGGGATTCAGAAGACCAAGGAGAAACTCCCCGAAGAAGTCTGCTGATGTGAAAATCGTGGATTTAAGCATGGTTGGATCAAGGCACTTCGGCAAGTCAAGGCACTTCGGCAAGTTGAGAATCTCCAGGCGGCATGGTTGGATTCGGCGTTTTCATCATACCAATAGAATGATTTACCCTTCTCTGCTTTCGAAATTGAGGAGAGTGATGATGAAGAAGCCGTCGAACCGAAGAAAACCTTGTAATGATTATGTAGATTGAAAGTGAAATTATGTATTTATTAGCTGATTTTAATAAAATGCTTAGTTCTTAATTTGTAATGCATTTATTACGCATTTTATATTAGTACACATTTTATTCCGAATGTGCACACGTATTACGTTTATACGGCTTGAACAATCTAATTTGAATAGTACATTGTTTATTTCAATTTTTCCTATTTCAACTTTGTTTTGTTGTAATTTTTATTCGGCACACGTGTATTTCGACTTCGGAGACGTCACACGCAGAGGGCGCTTCGAATCTGGAGGCTTTTTCGGCCCAAAGACGTTGTGCGCCGATGGGGCTCCGAATCTGGAGACTGTCAGCCCATCTTTAGTTGCCGTTTAGATAATTAGGCCATTTTAACTTCGAAAATTCAAAAATTAGTAAATGGAATGGCTATGGCCAATATTGATCGGCGTCCGTCTTTTGGAGTTCAGTGTTTAATGAAATCGCCTCAGGGTCACTGCAAGTATTAGAAATAAATCGCCTCGGACTCTTTGCGCCAGTAATTTCACTTACTGTGTTTAGACTCGATTTAAAACAATTGCGCTGCATGGGGTTAGATAAGTGTGAATATCAAATGGAGTTTTCTTCAATCAGCAGAGAAGAAGCTCGAACTTTGGCTGAGCTTGATATTGCAATGAATCATAGCAGAGAACCCACCCGTGTGAGAGGTAGGGCGTTCAAAGAACGGGAAAAACGTTAGCCCCCAAGTCGTCGAAGCAGATCACCCCGAAGAGAGAAACAGCAACGGGGAAGTTCTCTGTAATCGCGACGGAGAAATTAGGCCGACGTAGCGCCGCAACCGTTGAGTTTTACTATTTTCGTGGGGAATTCCTTTCTTGTCCTGGATCTTGGCTTTGATGTTGTTTATGGTGTCAAAGCTTTCCACCTCGAGGGTGATTGTCTCACCGTTGTGAACATCGTGGATTTAAGCGCGGTCAAATCAAAGCATTTCAAGCTGCAGATGCTCTTCGAGCAACGGGCACTGATTCAGTGCTGCTGCTGTGCCAACGCGACCACTTCCCCTTTTTTGCCTTTGAAGTTTAGAAGGGTGAGGATGAAGGCGACGCCGTATGAAGATAGATATTGTAATGCTCGAACGCGGATTGCATTTTTGTAATTACTGTTTAATCGAATAAAATGTGTTATTTTAAAAGTTTATATATCTCGTTCTTAATTAAGCATCTTATTTCAATTAAGCATCTTATCTCGTTGTAATGCTCGAATGTTGGCACGTTTTGTTTTGTTCATGTGGTTGTGCCGGGTCAACTTGCATATCCCTACTTTAATTAAGCATTTTTTCATACGGCTCTTGAGCGTCGCTTGGCGGGACACTATTTGGTCAGCCAAATTTGGAGGCTTTATCGGCCAAAGATGTCATGTGCCGATGGGGCTCCGAATCTGGAGGCTTTTTGGCCAATCATAAAATCCACGAAGGGCGCTCCGAATCCGAGGTTTTTTCGGCCTAAAGATGTCATGCGCCGATGGGGCTCTGAATCCGGAGACTTTAGTCAGCCAATCGTGATATCCACGAAGGACGCTCCGAATTTGGAGATTTTTTCGGCCAAAAGACGTCATGCGCCGATGGGGCTCCAAATCCGGAGGCTTTTTCAGCCTAAAGACGTCATGCGCCGATGGGGCTCCGAATCTGGAGACTTTAGTCGGCCAATCGTGATATCCACGAAGGGCGCTCCGCATCCGGAGACTTTTTGGCCAATCGTGATATCTACGAATGGCGCTCCAAGTCTGGAGGCTTTTTCGGCCCAAAGACGTCATGCGCTGATGGGGCTCCGAATTCGGAGACTTTAGTTGGCTAATCGTGATATCCACGAAGGGCACTCCGAATCCGGAGGCCTTTTCGGCCCAAAGACGTCATGCGCCGATGGGGCTTCGAATCCGGAGACTTTAGTCGGCCAATCATGATATCCACGAAGGGCACTCTGAATCCGAAGGCTTTTTTCCGTCGCAGCACTTTTTAATTATATTTCACAGTGGGTGGGATTACAACTTTTCAACAAGAATCCTTGCATTTCAAAAGTGGAATGTGTACATGGCGAATCATTTAGAACTAGGATCACTCCCCATAAGTCGGGTTTAATGACATAATTTTCGCAAGTGCGTCGGGTTCCAAGTTCGTGGCAGACTCCTTCTTGATATATTTCTGAGCCGATATGGAATCTATTCGATAATGGCCGCCTCAGTTAGGACCTAATTTCTTATCAACCGGTTTCTTGTCATCCGGAAATGCCTTCAGGATCAACTTTCTCGGTGTAGCGATGCAGCTGAACGCGTTGATTATGCGACTTGGCAAGCTGCTGCTGGTATCGCCTAGGGCTTCCGTGGCTTCAATGGAGTTGACCTGCGACTCCGTTGGTGTCTTTCCAGAAAGGAGATAACATGCTTGTGCGGATTGCTGGGAACCACGAATTTGCTCAATGCCGTGTTCGGTTGGAAAGCGTAGCAGCTGATGATAGGTGCTTGGGACGCCCTGATTAGTATGCAACCAAGTTCGCCCCATGATGAGATTATACGGCGAAGGGAACTTGACGACCACGAATTCCACATCCACTGTTTGGGAGCCCGCTCAAACGGGAAGTGTGATTTTCCCTAATGGGTACTCTGGATTTGCGTTGAAGCCAAATAATGGATGAGGAGCCAGAGATAGGTCTGATTTGTTGAAGCTGAGTTTGATGAAGGTCTCGTAATACATAACCTCCGAAGTGCTCCCCTAGTCTATGAGGACGCGTTCAACGGTAAATCGATTTACGTGTAGTTCAATGACCAATGGATCAATATGGGGGAGTGTGATGCCGATAAGATCGGAATCGTCGAAGATAATACTCGCAGCTTCGAGGGGCCGTTTCGTCGGTGCGCGTTGCTTCTGGGGGGCTGACTAAATTGCGTGTACGGTAAAAGGCGTTGGAAGGATGTATATCATATGAATGACGCTGAGCGGAGGTGAATCCTGCCGAAGGGCAACTGTTTGATTGCGCTTTTTCGGACATGTTGCTGGAGCCGACCATCTTGCACCAATTCCTCAAGGTGGTCTTTCAAAGCATGGAAACTATCCGTATCATGGCCGGGATCTTTGTGATAGTCACACCGCCTATCCCACCTTTTCGTGTCGAGAGGTCCCACCATTTTGGACGGCCATTTGAAGAACGGAAGATGTTGGATTTTGGATATAACCGAGCTGATTGGCTCTGACAGCTCTGTATATTTCTTGTCGGCGCGCTTTGTGCGCCTACTATCAACTTACGGTTGCGTGTTTGCTCGGTGTGAGCATTGATCGCTTGATCGACGAGAATCCCGTTTCTTATCTCGTTTAGTCCGTTGTCGTGGTCTGGGGCTCTGAGCTGGTACGGAACTTATTGGCTGAGCAGTTTCAGGTGGGGCCGTTTTGTTGGCCATGTGTCTGGCTTTAACCCGCAAGGCGTCATCTTCTACTTTGCAGCATTCCTCTACTTTCTTCATCAACCCCCAGACCGTTTTGGGGGGTCTTCTAGTCAAGGAACTGCGGAGGGCACTATCTGGATGTAATCCCATTTTGAAGGCGGTGATGGCCATGGAGTCATTGCAAGTGTTATCAACAAGATTAAATCATTCCCAATATCGCGCTGAATATGCTCTTAGTGTTTCTCCTGGCAGGATTTACATTGCCCAGAGAGAGTCGGCTTGTTTCTGCTGGACCTCGTTAGTGATGAATCTGGCCCTGAAGGATTTCTGTAATTGGTGGAAGGTTTTGATTGAAGCCGGCTAAAGTTTATAATACCACCTGACAGCCAATGGTCCCAAACTGTTGGGAAATATTTGGCATATGAGGGCCTCGTCATCTGCATGCAATGTCATGGCTTGCTTGTAGTGGCAGATGTGGTCGGTGGGGTCTGATTTGCCGTCGTACAAGGTGAATGACAGTGCTTTGAATTTCTTGGGTAGTACTGCCTTTGCGATCCGTCGTACGAATGGGTTGTGTTGATCTTCATCTGAACTGTTCCTTCTTCGCTTGTGCCTTATACGGGGACTTTCTTCAGAAGAACTAGTAGTTTTAGGTCGCCTCTTCTTCCTGGGCTCTGGGGATAACGAGTCGGAGTCGCTATCAGTGTCGTTTTGTCGGGCTCGAGGTCGTCGACCACCTGCCTTCAGAGATCGTTCTGGATTTAGGCGTACAGCTTGTTTGGACTTCGCCACTTCCAAGGCCAAATCTTCACGAACACATTCATTTTCTGCGATTATGTTCTTCAACCTTTGTTCGTTTTGCTTTGTCTGTTCCATGATCGCTTGCATTGCTTCATGCTCTGGAGTCGAGGGTGAGGCAAAGTTTAGAGCGCGTCTTACGGGGATGGTGTCCGGTCCAAGCCTGTTTGGTGGAGTGATGTCATCTCTCTGCGTGGTTTCATCAGTGACTATTGAAGGGTCCTCCGTCACGCCGGCCATGGATATGCTTGAGTATTCCCACAGACGGCGCCAATTGTGGAGAAGTGGTTTGGAAATACTCTTCTGATCCTGGGGGACGCTAGTGATCCGCTGATAGTCACCTGAAAAGGAATAAACACTCCCGTTGGGGGTGCCGAAATTAGCACTTCAACGGACAAGTCAGTCTCAGCACTCAAGATTACTTATATTTTAAATTAAGCGCAACAATTCTCACATGCCACTCTCTGATGGATGATCCCATGTTTATAATATTTTCTTTGGGCCTTTGGGCTGGGCCCATCCTTGTTCTGTCACATATACCTCTACTCGGCATCAGTTCTATTGGCTGGGATACTGGTTATTTTATTCGGTTCCTTAACTGGCTGGGGTATATGCCGAACACAGGTTATGTTTCGGACCGGACACGCTCATCCGTCCCTATGGATCTAATAAAATCCGGCTCCCACAGATCCACAAAGAGGTTGAGGTGTACGTGGACGACATGATTGTCAAATCCAAAGAAAGAGAGGGTCACTACACCGCCTTGGAGAAATTCTTTCAATGGATCAGAGAATACAGATTGAGGTTGAATCCACAGAAGTGTACTTTCGGCGTAACAGCGGGGAAAATGTTGGGTTTCTTGATTACACAGAGGGGTATCGAGGTAGATCCTTCCAAAATCAAGGCCATCTTAGAAATGTCACCACCAAGGACTGAAAATGAGGTGCGATGCTTTTTGGGTAAAGTGCAATTCATAAGACGGTTTATTTCTAAATTAACCTTGACTTGTGAACCACTATTTGGTCTTCTCAAGAAAGGAAAGAAGTTTCAAAGGGATAATCGATGTCAATTCACTTTTGAGTAGATCAAGCAGTACCTTAAGAATTCACTTGTGTTGTCGCCGCTAGAGCTGGGGAAGCCTTTGATTTTGTATCAGTCAGTAACGGCCACAACAATGGGATTTATGCTTGCTCAAGAATTTGAGGATAGGGTGGAGAAAGCTATCTATTATTTGAGTAAGAAAATGTTGGATTATGAGACCTGTTACACCCCACTGGAAAAAGCTTGCTTAGCCTTAGTATGGGTTACTAGGAAGTTGAGGCACTACTTGTTAACTCATTCCGTAATTCTGGTTTCGAGATTAGATCCTATCAAATATCTCTTTGAGAAACCAGTGCTTACAGGTAGGCTAGCTCGTTGGTTACTTCTTTTCTCTAAATTTGATCTGAAGCATGTTACTTGCAAGTCTGTCAAGGGGAGAGCAGTATCAGAGTTCTGGGAAGATCATCCAGTGGAAGGGGATGAAGCGGTAGAATACCTGTTCCCAGATGAAGCTATTCTGCAAGTCGAGGAAGAGATTTGGTTAATGTACTTCGACGGAGTGTCTAATCAGTACGGTTATGGGATAGGTGTGTTGCTGATAGCACCCGACAATTCCCATATACCCTTAGCCTTCAAACTCTGGTTCAAAGTATCCAATAACGAGGCAGAGTATGAGGCGTGTATTGCTGGTTTGGAAGCCACCTTGGAACTAGGGACAAAAAGGTTGGACGTCATCGGGGACTCGAATCTAGTTGTGTTTCAAGCAAAAGGAGACAGGAAGGTCAAAGAGGAAAAGATGAAGATCTATCACCAGACCCTGGATGTTCTGATTCCTAGGTTTGAAAAGCTAACCTTCACACATCTACTAAGAGAGAACAATAGGTTCACTGACGGCTTATCAACTCTATCATCCATGATAGACATCACACTTAGAGTTTGGATGCGTCCGATCATTATTGAGCAAAGATATACATTGGCCTACGAGACTATCACCATAATAGATGAAGTGCAAGATCAAAACCCTTGGTTCTATGATATCTGGAACTTCTTGGAAAATGAGGTTTATCCACCAGGGGCAAATGCCAAAGATAAGAGGGCAATACGGCGGATGGCCATTCAATTTATCATCTGTGGAGGTAAACTCTACAAGAGGGGTCATCTGGGAAGGCACAAGTTGTGTGTTGACGCAGAGGAATCAAAGCGCCTAATGGAGGCCATCCATGGAGGAGAGTGCGGAGTGCACATGAGCGGAGTAATGTTAGTCCGGGAGATTCTTAGGCAAGGTTACTACTTGTCTACTATGGAGGAGGATTGTATCGGTTTTGTTCAGCGATGCCACAAATGCCAAATTCATGTTAATCGCATGAACATCCTGCCATCGAAGCTTGCAAGATCAAAACCCTTGGTTCTATGATATCTGGAACTTCTTGGAAAATGAGGTTTATCCACCAGGGGCAAATGCCAAAGATAAGAGGGCAATACGGCGGATGGCCATTCAATTTATCATCTGTGGAGGTAAACTCTACAAGAGGGGTCATCTGGGAAGGCACAAGTTGTGTGTTGACGCAGAGGAATCAAAGCGCCTAATGGAGGCCATCCATGGAGGAGAGTGCGGAGCGCACATGAGCGGAGTAATGTTAGCCCGGAAGATTCTCAGGCAAGGTTACTACTTGTCTACTATGGATGAGGATTGTATCGGTTTTGTTCGGCGATGCCACAAATGCCAAATTCATGCTAATCGCATGAACATCCTGCCATCGAAGCTGTACAACATGACTTTACCATGGCCTTTCTTAGTCTGGGGAATCAATATCATCGGCGCAGCCACACCGAAAGGGTCAAATGGGCATGAATACCTTCTGGTGGCAATTGATTACTTCACAAAGTGGGTGGAAGCTCAGTCTTATGCAGTGTTGAAAGCAGCACATGTGGCTAAGTTCATCCGAAATAACATCATTTGCCGTTATGGAGTCCCAAACAAGATCATTTTAGATAATGGCTCTCACTTCAAGAAAGAGGTGATCGACTTGTTAGAAAAATACAACGTGGCTGTCCACAAGTCATCTACATACCGGCCGTAAACCAACGGAGCTGTTGAGGCTGCCAACAAGAACATCAAACATATTCTGCAGAAGATGGTTGAGACCTACAGGGATTAGCCAGAAAAATTGTCATTTGCACTCTGGGGCTATAGAACTTCAATCCAGACGTCTATTGGGGCAACTCCGTATTCTCTTGTCTACGGTCTACGGTATGGAGGCTGTTTTGCCAATCAAAATAGAAGTGTCGTCACTGCAAGTTATGGCTGAGTGTCAAATAGCAGAGGCAAACTGGAAACAGAGCAGGTTCGAAGAACTGATGTTGCTTGATAAGAGAAGGCTGAAAGCACTGTACCATGTTCAGGGTTATCAACGTAGGATTGCCAGGGCTTTTAACAAGAAGGTTAAGTCCCGGAATCTCAAAGAAGGGGATTTGGTGCTAAAAGACAACCAAGCTCCTATCCATGACCCTAGGGGCAAGTTCAAACCCAATTGGACTGGTCCTTACATCATCAAAACTATCTGGTTGGGTGGAGCTGTTATTCTCATAGATCTGGATGGCCTAGAATTTTCCCAACTGATCAATATGGACAAGTTGAAGAAATATTATCCTTGAAAGGCTCGCTAGGCCAAAAACCCAGAAGGGCGACCTAGGCAAAAATTAGAGTATACAAAATTTGGAAATAAAGAAAAACTGAACTCGCAAGGTTGAAAACCCTAAAGGGTGGCCTTGGCAAAAGTTAGAGCGCAAAAGGAGAGTGTTAATACTCGAGTGAACCCGAACCAAACTACGTAAGGCCTGATTCCCATCTTCGGGATACGTAGGCAATTTCATTTTGAAGTTCGACCGTAAACACCTCCAATTCAACTTTCCTGTCCATGTGTTGATCAGGTAATCTTTGTTCGTTCTTTATCTGAATGTTCGGTTGTAATCCTCTCTAAGAACCGGTTACAGTACTGAAGCAATGTTATTCAGTCAAGGGGCAATTTATTATCTTTGGATTCGGGGTTGTACATCTTGAGGATAGATTTCGTGTGTGTTAAGTGGTGATCCTTATCGAAAATGGTTTTGAAAAGTTTTGATAAAAGTTGATTTTTGTTCAAATTTTACCTTTTACAACTTAGACCACTTTTGAACCAAAAGGAAAACTTTCAGTGCTCATAACTTTAATTTCATTGATTTCAATACAAAGTTCTCCGACTCTCGATACAAACCAAAGTTGCATTTATTACATTCTTAAAACTTGAAAAAGTAAGATCAAAGCAATAAACTAGGTGCATAGATGAGTCAAGTGTTCTTACGTCCCTTACTTGTGCTTGTGGAAGCCTCTGATGCTAAAGTGGGCCCCGTTTGTGCCTCGTGTTTGAGCCAAGTTAGGCACTTGCCAGAAAGTGCACAGTTAAAACTAGGGGCAGGGGCCAGAAGTTCTCTCGTTCTCCAAGCAGTGAGGTACCTAGCCAAATATGAACCTCGGATGGGGAATAAAACCTGGTACTCTTCCCCCTCCTCTAGGCAAGTCTGATAATGTCCAAACTAATGTTTAAACCAGAATGGAAAGTAAAATACACAATGTGTAAGGCCAATCACCTCAATGCCAGGTTGCCGAGTTATGTTGTAGCTCATTTTGGTCAGATAAAACCTGGGGCAACGCCAAGCAATGTCAACAGCAGATTTGTTGCACATCCAGTGGCACCACTATCCTTTATTCGGGAAATCTACTAGCTTTTGGCGAAAAAAGTACCCTTAAGCTTAGTATGCGGGGCAAGAGTCCACCACCTTTAGCTTGCCCATTAACCACACCTGGGGAGGGATGAAAGAAATGAGAGATTAAAGAATAAAGAGATGTATCTTGAGCAAAAAGTGAGAAAAGGGCTTTGAGAGAAAAACAGAGCATGAATGCAGAGAGATATGAGAAACACATATTAAAGAGGGTGGGAAACATTACCTGAAGAAGTAGTGGACTCCCTGCGAATTTGTTTGTCTCTTGCCGATGGAAGGCGTCTAAGTCCATCAGAGTCTCGGCCAATGCCAAACCAATGCAACTCTTGCCCTTTTTCAAACCTTGGGCCACTTCAATTAGCCAAATGCTAGACCCTCCGAAACTAGGAGCAAGAAGGAAATGTGCTTGCATGCACAAACAAAAGGCGTGTTGCCGAAAACCTCACCAAAGAAGATTACCTCGGTCGCCAATTTCAGAAAATTGATGAATCAAACTGGGAATGTGCAGCTCTCCGTTGTAAATCAAAGATCGAGCCTCACGTAGAGTGAGCCCACACATCCTCCTCAAAGCTTGGATGTGGCCCGAACGGGGTTGAGGTATGATTTCCTCATCGCGCCGGGATTCCATTAGTGCCTCAAATTTTTCTATTGTCGGGCATATCTCTTGTCCCTCGAAGCTAAAGATGTGTGTACTCGGGTTCCAGTATCTAGCCGCGACATGAAGGAATGGAAAACAAAGCGAAGAACGGCTCAGCGGGAAAAGTGCATTTATGCCAAAACCCTAGAAATTCACCTTTTCCGAGCCATCCAAAGTCGCAATCCAATTTGAGAGTTTTTCAGTGAAAAAATGGCTTCATTTGTGAAGAATTTGCTGCTAAAATGAGGAAACTACGAGGTCCAACCTTTTGTAGCAGATAAGGCAGTGAGTGGAAGCCAAGTGTTAACAATTTGGAGGTTCTGTACATCGATGGTCGGCAAGGCTCATTGGTGGCCGGCAGGCCACCTCACATGGCCTGCAATCACCACTCATGGTCGGTAGTCTCTCACTTTAACCTTCTGTCCTCCTTGGTGCTGGAAAATGCTGAAAGCATGTGTTTTGTTCTGTTTTTTGTGTGTTTTAGAGTCTTGTTTTGAGTCCTTTTGGGCTTTAGCATGTTTGTTAAGGTCTATTCATTTTTGTTTTGCTTATCAAGTTGTATTTGTGTTGTTTTTGTTTATCGAGTTGTTGTTGTGTTGTATATTGAGTTATATATTGTTTTTATTTCAGTTGTTGGTCGGTTCATTACCTGATTAAGACTGTTGTGCCAATACAAGTATTCAATTTTCAGTATCGAGTTCAACCTCATTTTCGTGCAATGTAGTGCTCATGATACAAAGTATAACACTTTTTCAAAGAAAAACTGGTTTCCATTCCGATCATGGTTGTTTTACAAAAGTGCAGTACAAGTTTTTAAAGAAAATAAAATATGTCTAAAGCTGTACAATCTGCTAAAACTAAAAAACAAAAAAGAAGCTAAGCAAAAATACAAAAAAATTAGCGCTGGTTGCTTCAGGCCCGAGAAGCCCTCTTCGTCCTCTTCCTCGGAGGAGAGGACTCTGGGGCACTGTCTCCGTTGGCGCCACTGTCTAAATCTGGACCAAAGTTTGAACTGGAGCCATCTCCGCTCTTCGCCTCAGAGCTCGCCTCGGCATTGCCCTCGCTCTAAGAACTCGAGCTGCATCATCATCTCCCCTCTCAGATGACTCTGAATACTGACTCGCTGCCTTCTCAGAGTTGCTCGTCTTAGCATCATCATCACTCAGAATGGGCTCTAAAGGGCCTTTCCCGTCTCGGGTGCCTTTGGCTCTACCTCGGCCACGTGTCAGAATCTGTCTATCTCTCATCCCTGCTGCTGGAGGAGACACTGCTGGTGCAGGTGCTCCAGCTGCCGCTGGCGCCGTTGGCATGGGTGGGATTTGAAAAGACAATTGTTGCATATTAGTTATAACATGTGTATTAGATGCAAGTATAGTATGTAGCATGAGTATATGCAGAAGTCAGATACAGTGTGTGAATACAGTATGCAAGTGTAGTGTGTCAGATGTGGTCTATTGATGCAATGTATCAATGTAGTTTGGGAATTTTCAATGTCAATGTCAGTGTGTCAGTGGAAAATTGATGCCTGGAATGGAAAACTGAAGAAATTGCCTTAGCACCATATAGGTTGCGTAGCGTCTCTCTCCTCTGTATCATTTCCATCAACAAGGTTATCAACTCGAGGGCACCTCCCATATACTTGATCGATGCGTGCAAATGTATTTAAATGATTAGTATATGCCGTAGATATAATTGAAATGAAATATGGAGTGCAAGTGCTAAAGTGTGGTTCATACCAAAGTCGGGCCTCGGATCTCGACAAGCTCATGACTAGTGGCTGCGAGCTCAATTGGGATCTAGTAGGCCTCCCCTGTGTGTTGCTAGTAAGTCAGCGTAGTGGGGAGCTCTGGCCAATCAGCCCTCCACCCTACTCGGGAAGCCCCTTTGCCGTAGGCCTTGCTCGCCCGGGTCACTCTGCGCCTCGCTCTCGCGGCAGGAGCCCCTGTATCCTCATCTCCACAGACACCCATTAGGGGTGGCATCAGGTGTGTCAAGATGAAATCCGCATAATCACCCTCTGCTCAAAAGAAGTCAATGTCGAGGCCTACCATGAAATGGATGATCTCTTCAACAGATAGGCTCTCTGTGGACCGCATGGACTCTGGTGGAGCCATCGGGACAACTGGGTCCGGTACACCCATAATCTGGCGCAAGAAGTGCTCACTCAAGAACCAGGCTTCGAAGACTGGACCCTCAAGAAGAGTATGATAACGAGAGACTGCCCAGGCGCTAGAAAACTGGTCCCGCACCCCCTTGGCATCAAGGCCTATGACTTCGATGTGATCTGCAAACAGAAGTTGTACAAATTATTAGTCATTGTCAATTGTTAAGTGAATAGTTCCAAATCAAAAATGAAATGACTTTGTTTCGGAGTACCTCATGGGCATCTACTGTGTCGAAGTACCACCTGAAAAATGTGAAAGGCTCGAAGGTTCTACGGCAAAGCAGACCGTTGTATATCTGCGAATAGGGTACCGTCAACAAAAGCACCACTACAAGCTCCGGGGCGAGAGTCAGGAATTATGCGTATACCCATAGCTACAGGGAAAATGCAATGGTATGTGATCAAGTATAGTTTTTGAGCAGATACAGAAAATGCAAAATAGAAAGTACAGTGTATGAACAATTTTTGAGCAGATACAGAAATATGAAGCAGAAAGCATGTGTTGAAGTAGTTGTGCAGAAACAGTAAAGAAAATATAAAGTACAAAGAGGGAACTGAGATGTGTACCTCTCAAGCATGCCAGTAGCCTCTAATCAGGTCTACCCGCAGACGAGAGGTAGAGCTCATATATCCATACAGAGTGGTAAGGCCAGCTTTGCCCTAGTCATAGAAAGAAACCCGAGGAATGGTCACCAGGACACTCAACAAATATAGGCCAACGGTATTCCACCTGTTCGAAAACAAGGTGGTACCGAAGATAAACATCAGGAAGCCCCTGGCATATTGCTCAGTCTCCTCTACCGTCTCAGGCTCGGTTCCTCTGAATCGCTCTGCGAACCAAGTATATCTCATTATCCCCGTTCGGTATATGGATGGGCATGTCTCCAGCAGCTCGAACCAGGCTACCTTCCACTCCTCCATATCTGTATCAATAAGGATCGGATTGCCCTATATGTCTATGCCGGTGATCATGGCAAAGTCGTAAGGAGTCATCGTCATCTCCCCTACGGTGGAAAAATAGAGGGAGTTGGTGGTATCCTACCACCTCTCCACCAGTGCTCCTAAGAGGGGACAACTCACGACGACCAGAGTCAAGTCAGAGCAAAAGAGGCCGAAGCTTACCTCGTCGATGATGTCTCGAACTCTAGCTGGGAGCTCGTCGTACTAGTCTCTAGCGGTCGTATCACCATAGCCTCTGAAGACGCGAGACTCGCCCTGTGGCAGAAGACAACACATTAGATGTAAGGTAGTGCATAAAATGCATCAGATAAAGGCAGTGCATGAGATGCAGTTAGATACAGGGCAATGTATGAAATGCAGTTAGATAAAGGCAGTGAATAGTCAGATAAAGGTAGTGAATTGTCAGATGAAGGCAATGTATGAAATACAGTCAGGTGGATCCCAGTACAAGGCAGTGTAGAAATTACAAGTAACTAAAGGCAGAAATACATAAAAACAAAGTTCTTACCTCGATGGTAATGGCTGACAAGTGAGACTCTGGCTCCCTCAACAAAAGGTCCTCCAGTGCACCTCGGGCGAACTCGGTGAAGCGTCTGATGCCTCCGGAAGTGGGCAGTATGTGTGTTTGTGGATGATATCTCGCCGGGTCAAAAGGCTGTACCCTCAGTGGTAACGGCTCTAGATTGGCCTCGGGCTTGAACTCTGCCTCTAAGTTGGCCTTAAGATCAGCTATCTACTCCTCTACCCCCGGCACAAGTGGAACTACTGAGGGAATCTCCGGAGGAGCCCCGTCATGGGGAACCTCGTTTGCCATCTGAAAATAGATGCGAGATGGGTAAAAAGTGAAGAAAAATGAAGAAAAAGGGTAAACTTGGAAAAACCCTAGGAGAGAGAAAATAAAGAAAATAGAGAAAAATGCCAAAGCCGGGAAAAGTGCACAAACTCGAGAGAAACTCGAGGGGAACAAGCCTAGAATGGTGGAAATGAGGAAAGGAGCACCAAAATCGAGTTTCAATCGGTTCAAAGTGAAGAGAACAAAGAGGGTTTAGCGAATTAACTTCGCGTGGGGCGTTGGAAAATGCGTAAAAAGTAAAAATGTAGAGAGAATGAGGGTTTAGAGAGAGAGGGAGATGATTTTCAGACAAGGGGAAGTGAGGAAATGAGCCATAGTGGCTCATACTTAAAGGCCCGAGCTGAATTGCCCACTTTGCCCTTGCTCTGTCATTAATGGCCGGCAAGGCTCATCAATGGCCGACAAGGTCTACCAATGGTCGGCACCTGGCCGGCGGCCTTCCCTCATGGCCGGCAGGTGGCCAGTAGCTCTCATTGGATTCTTGATGCTATTTTGTGTCCTTGTTTTCCAAGAGGTGAAGGGATTGTTCATTGTTTGGTTCAGAATGTCTCTGCGGAAGCTTAAAACTGTGTTTTCGGTGCGCGATGTTCATCACTTGTCAACATGAACGGAGTGTATCCTTTAAGTACATTATAATTCTTTCGAGAGGTGAATCGGAAGTTGCCTTTGAGTTTGTTTTCATCAAATCATGCTTTGATATTTTGCATAGAACATGCATTTCTTATTCGTTGTTGCATAGAACATGCACTTCACTTTGTGGCATAGAATATGTATTTCACATACGTTGTTGTAATATGTGCATCTCGCGGGAATTGCATGCGCGTCTTGCGTTCGCTCTTGAATAATCCATGTAATATGCATACGCATAGAATATGCATTCGTCTTCATGCATGGAATCTACATCTGCTTTTACGTATAGAATATGCTCCTGTTACGAATCATGCATAGAATATGCTTATGCTTTTGTTCCTTGCATAAAACATGCCATTAACATTGTATCTCGATTGTTTATCTTGCATAGAACATGCATTCTTACTGTATCGCATTTGTTAAGTCTCTTTCCTTCACATGCACGATATTGCATGTACGGTTCATTCTAAGGAGTTCCAGGTTAAATCATTCGTTCCATTCGAATCGCATCCTTTTACCTCTTCCTCTTCCCGCGTGAGACGCGTTAGGATTTTTTCGGTTAAAAACATTCGGGTACGCCCGGTGTTCACACCACTCATCAGTTAAAAACATTTAAGTACGCCCGGTGTTCACGCCACTCTTTGGTTAAAAACATTCGGGTACACCCGGTGTTCACACTACCCTTCAGTTAAAAACATTTGGGTATGCCTGGTGTTCACACCACCCTTCGGTTAAAAGCATTCAGGTACGCCCGGTGTTCACACCACCCTTCGGTTAAAAACATTCGGGTATGCCCGCACCACCCTTCGATTAAAAACATTCAGGTATGCCCGCACCACCCTTCGGTTAAAAACATCCGGGTACGCCTGGTGTTCACACCACCCTTCAGTTAAAAACATTCGGGTACGCCTAGTGTTCACACCACCCTCGGTTAAAAACATTCAGGTACGCCCCGTGTTGCCACCATCCTTTGGTTAAAAATATTGGGGTACGCCCAGTGTTCAACCCACCATTTGGTTAAAAACATTCGGGTACATCTGGTGTTCACACTACCCTTCGTTAAAAACATTCGGGTATGCCCCATGTTCACACCACCCTTCGGTTAAAAACATTCGGGTATGCCCGGTGTTCGCACCACCCTTCAGTTGAAAACATTCAGGTACGCCTGGTGTTCACACCACCCTTCTGTTAAAAACATTTGGGTATGCCTGATGTTCACACCACTCTTCGGTTAAAAACATTCGGGTACGCTTGGTGTTCACACCACCCTTCAGTTAAAAACATTTGAGTACGCCCGGTGTTCACACCACCCTTCGGTTAAAAACATTTGGGTACGCCCGGTGTTCACACCACTCTTTCAGTTAAAAACATTCAGGTACGCCCAGTGTTCACACCACTCTTTGGTTAAAAACATTTGGGTACGCCCAGTGTTCACAACACCCTTTGGTTAAAAACATTCGGGTACGCACGGTGTTTATACCACTCTTCGGTTAAAAACATTTAGGTGCATCCCGGTGTTCACACTGCCTCTTCGGTTAAAAACATTCGAGTGCGGCCCGGTGTTCACACCACCCCCTTCGGTTAAAAACATTCGGGTGTGTCCCGGTGTTTGCACCACTCTTCCTCCTTTTGCGTGAGACGTGTTAGAATTGTTTGCATTGGTTAAAAACATGCGGATGCGCCCAATGTTCACACCATCCTTTCTCTTTTCGCTTGCAACGCGGTAGAACCTAGGTTGAGACCTTGGGTGTACCCGACGGTTACTTCACCCTTCACCTTTCTCGCGTGTTGTGTAGTTAAGCTTGCATAATTTTCTTACATCATTTCTGCATGAAATGTAGTTTGGCTTGTGTTTCTCGTGCGTGGCGCATGGTTTTCTTTTTATGTTTGGAATTGCTATGCCTGGTTTCAGTTTGTTTAACTGTGGCATTTTCTTTTCTTTGCATAGCATTTGCATTTAAAATGTTTCATTGTGCAGCCTTATTGCATGATCATAAGTTATGTTCTTGTATCTTGCATATCATTTGCATTTTGTCCAAGAACTACGCTGTTTTGATTCCTTGCAAAGGGATATGTAGGCAACCTGCGGGCGCAACCGTTTATTTTTGTTTTGATTGTTTGTCCAAGTCCTACGGACTTGTCAAAATGGGTCGTTTCTAGGCTTTGACATTCACTTACGTCATTTCATGACTCCGAGTTTTGTCAAAGAGGGGCAACTGTAAAAATCCCATTTTTGACGGCCCTTCAAGACTTGGATGTTCTTGTAGGTACATCTGATGATGAGTCTGTTTGCTCAACAAGCGCTCGAAGTCCTTGGCATAACACCACAGGTTTGAGCCTTTCAAACCCTGCATCAATTCTGTCTCATTTTTGAGCCATGTCTTGGTCTTTCCCTCTTGTAGTCTCTGGTGGCCTGTCGGCCTTCTATGAAGGCTACCGGTCAGAGCTTCTGGTTTGTCGACCATTGATGTGCCTTGTTGGCCATCAATGATGCCTTGTCGACCATCACTGATCCTTGCCGACCATCACTAATGGTCGGGCGGCCACCAGTGTTTTTTGCAGATATTCTTGTGCCAGCTGTTTGCACAGATGCTTGCATCTAACCACACGTGGAGGGCTGGATCTCCTTGTATAGAATTCATGTTTTCTATATATATGGTGTATCCTCCCCTATTTTTGAGGGTTAGAAATTTTGGAACAAAATTCTCTCTCTCTCTCTCTCTCTCTTGAAATTTTATGCTTAGTTGCTTAGATACACTATACTTTTTCATATCAATCCTTAACCAAAGTGGTTTGTCTTGGAGCTGAGATTGCTTGAAGCTATCTTGGAGCTTCTTAAGTGGGTTTTGGCTTGGTTTGTTGCCTAGAATCACTCTTCTCTTCAAGAGGTATAACACTAGTCTATTAACTTGTTTTAATACATTTGTTTCTCTATCTTTTCCCACTGTTTTTGGGCTATTTTTGAGCTGTAAAACCGTTTGTTTTAATGGGCTAAAATTGGTGTTTTAAGCCATTTAAGGTTAGGGGGGTGTCTCACCCTTCTTTATTCCTTGCTCTTAAAGCTTTTGCACCTTTGTTTCCCACTTTCAAATCAACTTTTTTGGCCTTTTAACTATTGAATTTCAGAGTATTTTCAGTGACAAAAAATATGTTTTGAAGTCCAAAATTGAAGGGGTTAGCCTCCCCTCCTTGTGTCTTGTTTGCTAGCCTAGTTAACTCCATATGTTAGCATGATTTTCTATCTTTTTGAAGCTATATTTCAACATGTTATTGCTTTTGTTTTA
The DNA here is from genome assembly GCF_004153795.1 of Camellia sinensis. Taxonomy (NCBI): domain Eukaryota; kingdom Viridiplantae; phylum Streptophyta; class Magnoliopsida; order Ericales; family Theaceae; genus Camellia; species Camellia sinensis. The sequence goes on along the minus strand of NW_021024524.1, from coordinate 1,272,359 downwards.
GACTACTTTAGCTCTGTTTTGGACTGTTTAGGTCAGTTGAGTCTTGCTTTGCATGGTTGTAGTGTAGTAGTCCTCACAGGTTTGATGTTTTAGGCCATCAGGCACCACTTGTTTGAGTTGATTGCATGCTCTGGAGTTGTTTTGTACTTCATTTCAACACTAATCACCTCTGCAACCTCCCTCCTTTCTTGGTTTTTCTTTTTGCTTTAAAAGTTGTTTCAAGTCATTTGTTTGCCTAAGTATGGAATTGAGGATTTATACTTAATGGTTTAATTCCTCTAGGGGTTCATTACCAAGGTATGAGACTTTTTTCATACCCAAAGCAACTTGTGTTTTGAGCCTTCTTTCTATTGGAGGACTCTAACTCACCTTTTGGACTTAATTGGACTAAGCAATGGTTGGTAAGTCAAAATGAGTAACTAACAACTTGGGACTAAAATTGAACAAGATAATAACTTATGTGTTGTGTGTTCCATCGGACGTTAATTGAACACAAGGAAAATTGGGATATTTCATACACGAAGTGATGAAATGTCTCAAGTTTCCTAGGTCTCCATTGCCCTTGATCATGCATGATAGGGTGATGGTTCTTGAGTGTTTTGTTTTGCATTCATTGAACTTGTACACCTTGAATCACAAGCCATCATGCAATGAAATTGCTTAGATTGGTGGTTTGTGATTTAAGTTCACAACTCCTTGGATTTGTCCATGAAAATGAGAGGTGAATTGTGCTGACAATCCTTGGAAAAACCCTCTTTTCACTCTATTTGTGCTCTGTTGCAGCATGGTGATCCAGTACATCAGTGACTGGTAGGCCACCATCCATGGCCGACAGTGCACTGTAGATGGCCGACAGATGGCAGCATTCATCCATGACCGGCAGCATTCATCCATGACCGGCTGGCCACTGATGTAAACCTCAGCAGAATTTTGGTACGGTGGAGCAAAAAGGCTCTGGAAATGTTCAACTCTGCAAATGGAGGCATTCGAGAGCAAAACGGAGGTCTTTTCGGGCGGAAACCGAGCATGTGCATCTTCCACTTCCCGAGGCGGAGTAGTGGCACCATAATTAGGAATATTAATTGCTTAGTTTACTTACATGTGTATTGTAATTTAATTAGTTAGCTTACTAGTTAATTCATTCAAGTGTTGTAATAATTAATTAATTAGCTAGTTATTTATTCGGTTTGTAATAATTAGCTTAATTAGATTAGCTTAGCTTAATTAGTTAGTTAGCTTTATTCATTCGGACTCTCCTTTGCGAGAGCAAAATGTAATGATGTGTATGTCTTCTAACCCCACGTCTTTTTCCTTTTTACTTAATCGCTTTTGATGGTTAGATTAGGGACATGTTTCAATTAGCATACCTTATGCTTACATACATTCATCTTGTATTGCATGCACCGAGGCTCAGCGCATCATTCAAACTGCATTGTCATTTCAATTACTTTCTTTGAATATGTGCTTAGACCACATGTCTTGGATTGAATCATATGCCATATTAGTAGCCGAGCCTATTAATCGCATTTTTCGCGTGTGTTGCATTAGTCATTTCGCATAGTTAGGAAGCATGCATATTTTTCTAACTCATATTTTCCTAACTTTGAGTACTAGGTGAGTTTTAATACTTTAGCATACTTGCATGAGTGTGAGTGTTGCCATGACTAGCATACTTGCCATGACGCTAAATGCTTATTTGTTAAACTGTTTGAATGCCTGTGGATGATGGCGTGTTGTTTGAATTGAAATGATTCAAGGATTGTGCGTTTTAAGCCCACTTTATTGAGTGGCAAATCAGTTTTAAGCCCACTACGTTTGGTGGCAAATTTGCAAACTTTAAGCCCACTTGAGGTGGCAAATTCATACAATTTTCGCAAACAAACATGAATTGAATTGTTCTAAATCTTCCAATTTTAGTCTATATTTGCTTGTGCGCAACACATAGTAAAGCTAGTCTAATAATCGAAATAAGAGCGCATAATGTATATAAAAAATCATATCATGATTAGTAGATGCCGATCTTTGATCGGGCGAGCGAAGGTACTCAATTCATGACCTTCCCTTCTCGTACCTAAGTTCCCAAGCCAATGCAACTTTAGTGATGACGGACACGTGGCTTTTGGCATGAGTCATGAGTTTCCTAAATTTTTCCAAAAATAAAAAACATTTAGGTGGAGACTCTGTATTCGGCAAAACAGTCCAATTTTGGCATTTTTTTTATTCAAAATCGGTTTTTCAAAATGATTTGCTGAATTTGGACACTTTGATGTTTATCAATTTCACATTGTACTTGTGAGATTAGATTCAGAACCGCGGGAGTCCAAACTGTGAGGCTTTTTTTTCAAAACTTCCGAAAAAGGGCGCGTGAAAAGACGAGCTACACCAATATTACTTTTTTTTAATTTATTTTTAATTCAATAAATTCACAAATTTATTATGAGGTTTTGGATCTTCCACAATACTCCTAACAAAAACCTCCTTTTGGGTGTGTGTCCTTTTGGGTGTGTGATTCATTAATTATTATTTTTTTAATTGGAAAACTTCTTTTTTGTTTCATTGTAAGGAAATAATGATTTTAGGGAATGATTTTAGGAATGGAAGATGCCTTCTTTGTTTAATTTGAAAAATTGAAAATGAGAAATTATATATAAAATTGAGTGTGGGATTTATAAATTATTTTTTTTAATTGAAAAATTAAGAAATTGAAATTAAGCATGTGGAGTTCTTACATCCATTCTCATTAGAAATTTCATTTCCTTAATATATAAAATAGATGAATGGCTACTCTTAAAATTATAATTGTCGTTTATTTTTTTAAATCTATTGGGATTCAAACAAATAGTCACTACAACAAATAAGAGTTTTAAAGACCAAATTTTTTAGTCTCTAAAAGTAAAAATTTTGTTGTAAAAGACATTTAAGGATCAATTTTTATTGTCGTGAGGATAGTCGCTAAAAGGTTGTCTCGAAAAGTCAAAAACAAGGCTTTTAACGACAAAATTTTGAAAATGTCACTAATAAATAGACTTTTAGGGATAAAATAATTTGGTCTCAAATAGTTTATTTTTTTAGACAAAAAATTTGGTCCCAAAAAGATAATAATTCATTACTAATATTCAATTTGCGTTGTTAAAAATATAATAACAACATTTTTCGCAAGAAAAATATCTGGTCTCTAAAAAATAATTTTGTCCCTGAATTTTAGTCTCTAAAATCTTAATTTTTTGTAGTGAGCTATCAATATCAGATTATCAGAATTTTTAATTAGTATGAATATTTCACTCAACAAAAGTGAAAAATTCAGATAATCAAAATCAACTCCAAAATGAACCAAGCTCGAATGCTCTATACAGTTGGATGGCCAATTTAAGATAATCTAATCTCATACGGTAATACAATTTTTTGATAATAACGTTTATAATAGTGTCTTGGACGTGCATTTTTTTGCTTTATTCACAACACATTACTCGTTTTGAACATTATTCACATTTCTGCAATCTAAATCAATTATCACTAGGCACGTAAAATAAGCCCACACGTCCTTGGACTAAATTCAAATGCCTGTCTGGTAACTTTGAAGTTTGAATAATGCATCTTTTAAGGTTGTGTTTACACCACAAATTTGAGAAAAGATTTTGAAAAGAAAACAGAAAAAGTATACAAAATATAAGTGATATATAATTATATTTCATTTAGATTTCACTTATTTTTTCCCTTACCCTTTTCCTTTATTTTTTCAAATTCTTACTTAAATCTATGAACCAAAGGCAACATAAATAGTGACAAAGGTGCAATTTTGGTTATGTAGTTACGAAAATAATACCATCGTTTGATGAAAATATCTTCCTAGTTCTTCCACATGTGACCAATGTGAATCCTTCCTTATCCTTCACCTACATTGGGCAAGGGGATGAGTGAACTTTCTCAATGAATGTTAATACTAATATCCCAGATGACCAAGTCAGTCATGTCCTCCGTGCCGACTAAAAATTGGATATTTGTCAAATTAATATTTTATGGACAAAAATTTAGAAACAAAATCAAATTAAGAATCAAATATTTTAATTGATAAAAATAATGTCGTTATATTTTTAGCTCATATGTCTGATCAGCAACTTAAAGTTTGAATGCATCTTTAAAAAGTGATTTTAATGTTGTGTTTGATTGAGAGATTTGAAGAGGAATTTGGAAAGAAAAATAGAAAAGATAGGTGAAATGTGAATAAAACATACCTATATTGTACTTAGTTTTACACACATTTTCTCTTTTTCTTTCTAATTTTATTTCAAAATCCCCCAATCGAACACAACGTAAATGTGCAATTTTTTTATATGCGATTCGTTTGGGAATTAGCTAACGTGTAAGAATATAACTAGAAAAGTTCTTTTTGATTATTTTTTCACTTTCAAAATAATCCCGTGGTTACGAAAATATGAAAATATCTTACTTGTTCTTCCATTTGTGGCCAATGTGAATCGTTCCTTGTCCTTCACATACAATGGACAAAGTGGAGATGAGTGAACTTTCAATGAATCGGAAGACTAAAATATCGCAGACGACCAGGTTAGTCATTTCCTCTATCCTGACTAAAATTTGGATATTTCTCAAAATTAATATTTTATAGGAAAAAAAATTTAAAAAAGAACTTTTTTTTATGGATGAAATATTTTAATTGATAAAAATATTCTTATCATATTTTTAGTGACAAAATTATACATTTAGTAAATAATTATTATATTTTTTTAATCAAAATTTTCATTTCAAAAAGTAAACATTTTTTATATGAAATTATTTTGTTACTAAAAGTGTGTTTATTTATTAATGTATTTACTGCAATCCCTAAAAATGCATTTTTTAGTGTATTTATTAGTGCAAAAAATTTCACTTGGAATGAAAAGAATTAGTTTCTAAAGACAATAGCTTCTCTCCAGTCCTCCATCTAACTAGAGAGGTACTATTCGGCTTAGTGAGCTCACTTTTAAGCCTCATTTTGATGATCTAAACCGTTAATATTTTAGGGTTCGTCGAGTACAAAAAATCAAGTGGATCAAATAACGACAACCACGTGTTCGAATCAATTTTATATTAAAAAATGGACAGTGAAGAAATAAACGGTTCATACAAAATTAATCCGAAAATGTGATTTTCGTTATCTGAGGGACTTATTTTTTGCAAGGATGTTGCACTCGACAAAACCTAAAATGTAAACATTTTGGATCATCGAGATGGGGCTCAAAATCAGCCTACTGGGCCAGACTGCGCCATCTAATCCAATGGAGGACAGAAGATAATCCAAACTCTTCCTCAAACTCTTATATTTTGTAGTGAAGACATCACATCATGATAACAATAAAATAAATTGTAAATTACAATTACCCCTGGAGATTTTCGATAAATACATTTGAATGCCTAAAGTTTCAAAAAAAAAAAAACATGTTCCACCCCTTGAGATCTTAAATAACGTAATTGTGGTGGGTAAAAATTGCACCACTTGACTACGGTGCTACAGCAGTTTTGTATCGCTTTGGACCTGAAATCACTCACAAAATGATGAAGAGTCTGGCTGGGGAGTAGCATGGGGACACTCCGATGCCTAAGTTACTAAAACAATAGACAAAGGTGTAGAATATGTGAGTAAATGTTCAAAACACTACAAGAAAAGTGGGTATATGAGACGGGACTATTTGCGACGGCACACTTGCCGTCTCAAAAAGTCACTTTTTGCGACGGCAGAAAATGCCGTCTCAAAAAAGCAGAATATTTGCGACGGCACCATTTGCCGTCTCAAAAAAGCAGAGCATTTGCGACGGCACAATTTGCCGTCTCAAAAATCAAGAGCATTTGCGAACGGGTAGTTTCTGCCGTCAGCAAATACTCTACTTTGTTTGAGACGAGACGAGCAATAGTGTGCCGTCGCAAATTGCTTCCTGCCCTTTTTGAGACGGCAATTTTGGTGCCGTCGCAAATATCGTCTAACTTTTTATGAGACGTCGATATTTCTGCCAGTTCGTGCAAAAAGTGACTTCGTAGTACTTTTTCGTTAATTTTAGTGAATTTTTTTAAAATTTTGAATATTTTTTTTAGATGCATTTCCGCTTAGATGTATTAAAAAAAAAATAATGAAAAAATATTTTAAAAACTTAATAGATACAATAAAATATTAAAAAAAAGTATTTAGTCATTATTGTATTTTTGATGATTTAGTGAGATTTTTAAAAGATTTTTATTTATCATTTTTAAAATTTTTAAGGTGTATGTATGTAGGTGTGTCTAAAAATTAAAAATTAAGTCATACTTCAAATATTATAAAAAAATTCAGTAATAAACAATTATATCACGGGGAAAACACAGAAAGTTATATCATTTTCTCTGAAAAGAGTTTATTGGAAACTCATAACCTCAGGCATAATGTGATTGTTGTTTTTGAGACAGGTTTCACTATATAATTACAGCTCCACAGAAAGTTGGTAATATGTCTAGTACTTTTTTCTGTCGCAAAAAAAAATTAAAAAAACATGTCTCGTACTCTTTTAATAACATTCTCCTTTTCATTCATTTTCTTTCATCTTCCATGTCTCTCTGTCTCTATCTCTCTCTCTTCTCTTTATCTCTTCACTTATCACTCTTTTTTCTCTGTCTGTCTGTTTCTGCTCTCTCATTTCCTTTCCTATGTCTCCGCCTAAATCTCTCTTCCTCTACTCCTCTCATCTTTTTTCCTCTCGCTCTCATCGCTCATTCTTCTTCTCTCTATCTCTCTCATTTCTTTTTCTTCTCTCTTTATCTTTCTATCTTCCTTCCGTCATTTCTCTTCTCTCTCTATTTCTCTTTTTTTCTGTGTCTCTCTCCGTCATCTGCTTTTCGCTCTGTGTTCGCTGCTTCGTCTTTTGTCTATCATGCATCCTCGTTCATGGACAGCTGTTGTTCTGTCCTCTTCTTTTCTATCTTTCCCTCTCTCTCTATCTCTATCTCTCTCCTCCGTCTCTACATCCTTCACGGCGTAACCACTTACGAGCTTGTGTGTTTCAATGTCCACCAGCATGTCATCACTCTTCTCTTCGCGCAGCTCTCTCTCGCTCTTTCTGCTCCTCTTCTCTCGCTTTATCCTTCTTTTCCCTGTCTTCAGTTTCTTTTCTTACCGGCTTATACCGGCATACCTTCTGCTCTTCCTTCTCTCCTTCTTAGCTTGTCTTATTTGTTCCTCATTTTCCTCACTATTTTGGCCGTTTGCTGCACTCCTTATTCCCATCTGTCTCTATTATCGGGGAGGCTCCTTCGGGAATTTATTCGGGATCCACTATAAACGACCGTTCGTCTTACTCCTTGTTACATTTCTCTTTCACCCATTTTTTCATCTTCCTATCTACTCAGTCTCTGCGTCTCTCTTCTCTTTTTCCTCTCTTATCCCATCACTCCTCCCTGTCTGATCTATCTTCCTTCTCTATGTGGCTCACTCTGGCTCCACTCATCTCTCTTCTCTGGTCTGTTCCGCTCTCTCTTTCTCTCTGTGTCGTTGGTCTCTCTCCTTCCTCTCTCTTACATACACATCACTTCTCTCCTGTCTGTCTGTCTGTTCATCTTTTCGTTCTGTGTCTTCGTCCATCCTCTTCTCTCTATCGTCTTTCTCTTCTTTCTCTCTCTGTCTCTCTCTCTTTTTTTCTCTCTCGCTCATTCTTTCTGTCTCTCTCGTTTTATCTCTTTTCGCTCTTTTTTTCTCTTCTGTTCTCTATTTGTCATAATCTTTTCAACCAATTTTTCATCTTCTTCCCTCTCTACTCTTCTCTTTCTCTTCTCTTCGATCACCTTCTCTCTGTCTGTTTTTGTTCTCTCATGTCTCTCTGTGCTTCATGTCGCATCTATTCCTCGATGCATCTCATCTCTTTTCCTTTTTGGTGGTTGTGCCTCTCACTCATCTCTCTCTCTCACCCACTGCATCTCCGCTACCACCTTCATCCAACTGCAACCCATTTACTTACCACCACTTTCTTACTACCACCCGGCGGGTCCACACTCACACTCTACCGACATCACCATTTCTGCGGACTACATCGGCCAGCACTCACTAACACCACTACCACTACTACCTACTCTATTACTGCTCTTTCACGCCTGGGCAGGACCTGCCTATTCTACTCTACTAAACTAGCACAAAATTTACCATAACATTCTCCTTGGAGTCACTCACCACCACCACCAACACCAGCTCATCTTCTCGTATCCACCACCTTGGCACCACTACTCGGTCGGTTCTCTTCTCTACCACAAATCATTATCTCCTACTTCTCTCTTTCACTCACACTTCCTCTCTCGGTCTGTCAGTCTTTGTCTTTGTCTCTTTCTCTTCTCTCTCTCTCTTTGGTACTTCCGGGCTCATGCTCTCTTCTGCCTATCTCTCATTATCTCTCTTCTCTCTGCTGCATTTTATCTTTCTTCTCGTATCTCTCTATCCGTCTCTTCTCGCTCATTTTCTTCTCTCTTCGTCTCTCTCTTTTCTATGTTTCTCTCGATCTCTTTTTTTGCTCTACTTTCTCTTCTACTGCTGCTCTATCCTCACTCATCTCATTGTTCTCTTATTCTTCTATACTGTTCTCTCTATCTGGTTTCTCTCTTCTGCTCTGCCTCCCTATTCTTTCCTATATTCTTCTGCTTTGTCTCTCTCTCACTTATATCACTCTTTCTTCTCTTTCTCCTCTCTATTTTTTTGTCTGTCTTTCCCGTCTTTCCTCTCTCTCTTCTCTACTAGTTGCTTCTGTCGCTTGCTCCTCTCCATTGTGTTCACCTTTGCTCCTCTCTCCCTCGATCCTCTTCCTATTTACCGAGGCTCTCCAACTATCAAGAAATGCACTCTTTAGCGACCACTTTGTCTCTCTCTCACTCGATCATGTGTCTTTGGTCCTCTTCCTTGCTGTCTGTCTCTCTTTCTCTCTCTCTATCTCTCTTCTCTATCTGTCTCTTACTTATCTCTTTCTCACCACCCATCTTCTCTACCACATTCACCACTACTGCAAATGCCATTCCATTATTACCACTACTATCACTGCAAATGCCACATTGACCACAAAAAAATTAACTTTATTTGAATGGAAAATATTATCCCTACTTCTACCAAATAAAAAAATAATAATAATTTTTTATTCATTAAAATAAATATGAAACAAATAAATTTTCAACCTTACTAAATGAAAAAATAAAAATAAAAATTCATTAACTATAAAAAAATTATTTTAATAAAAAATAATTTTTTTAAGCAATGACATCCTCTGCTGCAAAAAAAAAAAAAATCATTTTATTATTTAAATATTTATTTGTAATGAAAATAAAAAAAAAATCCAAAAAAATTTCCCCCCCCCTTTTCATTCCCGCCCGGTTTCCATTCCCGCTCCCCCCTCCCCCTCCCCCCAAAATCCCCAATCTGTTCAACCAAAATCCCCAATCGGGTTCTCCCCCAAAACCCCAACCTCTTCAACCAAAATCCCCCCCGAAAAACCCAAAATCCCCAATCTCTCCTTCCGTTTATCTCTCTACCCATTTGTCTCTCTAGGTTTTAGGGTTTTGAGTGTGAGAGAGATGGGGCAACAGTCTTTGATCTACAGCTTCGTGGCTAAAGGAACAGTGGTTCTCGCCGAACCCATACGTTTCTCATCCGCCCCTTCCTTCTTCAGCTACCAAATCCACGGCCTTCTTAAACTCTCACAAATGGGTACGTCTCTCTCTCTCTCTCTCTTCCAAAACCCTAATCTTTTCATTTTTTATGGTTTATTTTTGTAAAATGAACTACTGTTTGGTTTGGATATGTTGATTTCAGGCATGTTCCGGTGCGGTTCACTGCCGGTTGATGGATGCGGCTCATCCCGGAATCGTGCCAATGCACAAAGTCAACTTCGATGCCAAGAACGAGTACGAGATGATTCAGAACTACAAAGTTCTTCAAGATGTCTTTAACAAAATGAAGATTACCAAGGTTTCATTTTGTTCACCCCCAATTTCTCTTTGTTTTTATACTAGGGTTTCATATCTTTAATTTAATTATTATTATTATTTTTTTGATTGCTTGTGTAATGTGGGTACAGCACATTGAGGTGAACAAATTAGTGAAAGGAAGGCCCTTGGATAATCTGGAGTTTATGCAATGGATGAAGCGGTACTGTGATTCGGTTAGTGGAGGGGTTCTGTACAGGTACATTTCAACCCTGTTTCTTTCCTCTATGAATTTGTCTGAGCATTTTTGTGCTTTCTTGTTTATTCTGCAAAACCCATAGAGAAATGTAGTCCGTTTCTGGTGTAATTGGGTCTTTGAAGAAGATGGTTCATCGTACACAAATCTTTAATAGCAGTTTACATATTTCTACTGTGTAATCTGAAATCTGATCATATTTCTACAATGTACGAGTTTGTGGAGACAATGAATTTGGATTAATTGGCAGCCTGATACCAGTATCGACTCAACTGCTTGCTTTGAATTAATTGGCAGCCTAACTTGGTGTTTTGAGCCTCTTGACTAAACAAATTTGTTTCAAACAAAAAAATTTAGTTTGTATCCAGAATCCCTAGATTATAGGAGTCTCAATCTCAGTCTCGCTAAGGACCTTAAACAAGAATTGAGTAGGTTCTCATTTTTAGTGTCTATGATATGTGGCTTTGTTTTGTTTTAGCTAATTTATATACAAGGGGAAGAGGGAAAACTTGGCATGGTAGAACCAAGAGCAATGAGGAATAGTCCAAGCATAATGCTGATGATGAACCAAGAGCAATGAAAATTATCTCTTCCTGTTAATTACAATAAAACACAAATGAAAATTAATTACCAAGAGACAAGGGATGAGCATCATATGATTCTTTTAATGAAATTTTTGCTTATTTTTAAATTGCAGTTTGCAAAACATCCATTCCTGATCTCTTACACACATTTGAGAAACCAGACCCCTGCCACACTGCGAGGATTTTCAAGGTGAGTATAAGGCATTTACAAAGTTTGGTATTGCCTTATGCATCAAATTACAATGAAATCAGATTACAATGAAATCAGCTATTTGTGAATGGATTTAGAATGGATTAGATCATGTATTTTTATTATATATGTGGTGCATTTATGACTTTCGTTGTGGTCCAAAAGAGCCTTCACGTTTATAATAGACCAACACAGGTGATGTTTGGCAACAAATATATAAGGTACAATAGGACCTTTAGCCCACAAATTTGTATGAAACAAAAGTATGATTTCATACTTGATGATGCAGAGCCCAAATTCAACTTTGTTTTGTTTTAGTCGAGTAGTATTAACCCAAGATGTGGTTTGGACTTTCTTTTCTTGCGTTTACCTTTTTTTCCTTTTCTTTTCTTTTCTTTTCTCTATAATTTTCTTGTTTAAGTTAACAACATGAACATGATGGAGTTGTTGTGATGCTTCTTCCATGGCTTTGACTCAATTGGTAAACAGTGTTTAATTAAATAATCATAAGTGAACCTTTTTCTTCTATTAAAAAATCTAATGGAAAATGGAAAGTATAAGAATTATTTTTATTTTGTATTTCATAAATTTTTTTATTTTGATTTTGATAATTAAAATGATACAAAATGGAAAGTATAAGAATTATACGAATTTGTATTAAACTTACATCTTTTTGTGAAACTACTTATGTAAGTTCATGAAAATTTATGTAATATTGTGTAAAGTTGTATGTGGTGTACAATGCACACTCAAGATTTTTCTGTATAGGTAATTTATCTATTTTTTAAATATATAATATAATGCTAAAATTATCTATCTAAATACAAAAGAAATAAAAAAAAGAAAACGACATCAAGAAAGGTTGTTTTGATGAAATAAAATCATTATTATTTTTTCCTACTTATCCAAACAAGAGGATTTCAAAAACAAATTTTGAGTTTTCAATGTATATTTTTTTTATTGAACATTTTTTATATTTTAATCATTTTTTAACTTTTAAAATTCATCTAATTTAAATATACTTAAAAAGTACAAAATTTGTATTAAAACAAAATCTTTAAGCAATTCACTAAATACAAAAAATTAGAATATTTTTATATTTTTTTGTATTTATTATTTTTCAAAAAAGTTTCTTCACAAATATTTTAAATTTTAAGTACATTTAAATTAGATGTATCTAAAAATAAAAATAAAAATTGACCAAATATTAAAAAATTTACGAAAAACAAAAAAATACCAATTGAAAACTCAAAACCAGTTTTTGAAAAACTCAAAACCAAACAAAGTAATTTTTTTTTTTTTTTTCTCTTTCAACTTAAGAAATTCTTTCAAATCTCCCCTTATTTCCACAAAAAAATACCAATTGAATCACTAAGTTTTGTTACCAGTAAATATGTGCATATACATCATTTACTGGTTGTGCCATGAGATTTATTGAAGGTAAGGAAGTTTTAAGTTTAGGTTCTTAGATGAGCTGATTTTTCCCATGTTATAATCAGTCTTTGCCTTCTTATTATATGAAGATCCACCAATGTGCTCTATCTCTCTACACCAACAGACTAATAGGCAATGTGCAAGGTATTAAATCTTTCTTTATGCAAGGATCGTCAATGATGCTCTGTGGTATGGATCGGGTCTAGGTGTATGTGTAGCCTTACCTACGGATTTTGCTGGAGTGCAAAGCCCCAATGTTGGTGGGGGATATTGTAGAAAATTCAGTAGAGCACCCAAGACCCTAGGCAAACCTAGGTGATTGTATTATTATTTTTCCTTTCATGTGCAAAATTTATATAATCGTTGCTCATGCATGAATTTACAACATATAGCATATATTTGATGAGATCACATTGTTAGTTTAGTGCCTTGGAGCTGAATGATACATGAAACTAAGTATACCTTAATCTATAATTGAATGATAATAATTGATGATGATGTGATAGTGAAATATTGGTGTTAACTTTGGTTTGTTCTTTGTGATGTTCAGGAGATAGTGATGTCACAAAAAACCAGTAGACCCGATTAAAGTTTACTCTGAGAGATATGCAGTTGTTCCTGATGACAACGTAAGTGTTCTTTCCACAGTTTTCATTGTCTTCATTACTGGTGTTTAAATAGTTGGTTTCTCCAAAAGATTATAATTTGCAACTGTTATCTATTTATTTGTAGGTCAAAAGGATAAATTTTGCCGAGGGGAAGATCTGATTCTAGAAGTAAGGAATTTGCAGCTTGATTTTTGAAATAGGCTCAAAATTGAGATCTTGTTGGAAATTTTTTATTTTTTTTATTTTTTTTGTAAGAGCATTTAAATATCCAATGTGCTGATTGGTGAATTTTAGATTTTATTTTATTATTTTATTTTTTTTAGGATTTGGGTGAATTTTATAATTTAAATATGCTTCTATGAACATGTACAGTTTAATTATTCTTTGTAAAATATTGAATTTGATGGTTTGATCAATTTTTATTTTTATTTTCTGTTATAATGTTTTTGTGAATGGAATGTAAATAATCAGCTCTTAGAGAGTGAGAGACGGCACCACCGTCGGAAAAAATAGAAATTTTTAATATTTTTATTAATTTTGTTATAGGTTTTATTTTTTGCGACGACATTATACTGTCGCAAAAAATAGAAATTTTATTATTTAAAATAAAAATTTTATTATTTTTTAATATTTTTTGCGACGGCATTACACTGTCGCAAAAAATAGAAAATTTCATATTTTTTATACTTTTTGCGACGGCACCACACCGTCGCAAAAACAGTATTTTTTTTAAAGAAAAAGACTATTAGCGACGGTATTTTATGCCGTCTCAAATAACATTTTTAGCGACGGTAAAAATAAGGCCGTCGCAAAAAAGTCAAGAAATTTCAAACGTTATTAGCGACTGCACGGTGCCGTCGCAAAAAGGTAAAAAATGCCGTCGCAAAACATTAGCGACGGCACTTACCGTCGCAAAAACTCTTTTGCAACCCCTGCAGTTGCGACCCCCCTCTTGCTGTCGCAAAAAGTCATTTTGCCGTCGCAAAAAGTATTAGCGACGGCATTAGGAGTATTAGCGACGGTATTTTACCGTCGCAAAAAGTCAATTTTTTTGTAGTGAAAGGAAGTGATTGTGTGCCTTAAACTTGGAAATTATCTTTATTTATAACCTGCTCCCACTAGCCGTTGTGGGTTGTTAGCCCTCTTCCCACTCCTCACATCAACCCCTATTCTCTAGCGATTGTGTTACACTAAGCGTGGATTTCTAGAAGTTTGTTGGGCCTAGAGTTTAGGAACACGTCTTGACTGAGTCTGCTCCCCTAAGATATGCTTTATGCTCCTCTAATCTTAAACCTAAATGTCTGGACCTAAAACCCCAATTTTGATTCTGGACTTCTAGTTTTGAACTTTCACGCAAGATCTAGTCCACCAAGACCTAAATCTCTAAATTTCTGAATGCTTCTGGCTTGTCAAGAAGTTATCCTGACCATAACTTTTGGTCCTCCTCAATCACAGCTTCTTTTAGCCTTCCACAGTAACAAGTATTTTATTTTGGGTTAAGTAACAAATTTTGATGATTTAGTAATTATTTTTTTTTCAAAATATCCATTTTAACTCAAGAATAATCTCATGCATTTATCATTAATTTACGTTATAATCTAATTAGAAAAAATAATGAAAAATGCTATAGGCCCCAAATTACAGACCCCACACCCATATGAGACATTTGGTCATTTATTTGGTAAAAAATTTGATATCCCTAACATTACCCAAAAATAATTTATCATTTGTGATTAGAGTAATTATTATGACTACTATGCTATTATTGAACTTCTCAAAATAATGTACAAGCCTCACCAGATTTAAGCAACTGTAAATTATTTTTCCAACAATTAAAAAAGAAAAAATCATATACAAATATGCTACTTAGACCTATTTTCTAAACTCAGAGATATGTCACGAAATTGATCGGTTGATAATTAGAGAATCTTTAATTATCAACCAATTATCTTTTTAACACATCACTAAGTTTAAAAAGTGAGTCTAATTTTTTAGTTTGATTAGCAACGCTCTTAAAAAAAATTAGATAAAAAAACCTAAAATTCTTGAGATTGTGATTTGTAATTATGATTCAATATCAACAATGAATAACAATCCTCAAACAATCAATGATAGATCTAATCCAATCAAGAGTGAATTGAATTAGATCTAATATCAACCAACAACAATGGACAGGGACAGATTCACAATTTTTATTACGGAGGGGCTGAGATCAGAATAAATTTTTTCCTTTATATATCAATTGTTATGTATTTTTGTTATATTTCAATTCAAGAATGAGAAATAACTAAGATCTGATACTAAAATAATACGTATAAAAAATATATTGTATTTAGTCTTAACATGATCAAAAGCAAATTCATAAATATTTAACTTAAACATATAAATAAAAGAGAAATTAGAAGTTAATTATTTTTTGTATATGCCAATTAAATTGTCTATTAAAGTGAAAGTCTGTGGCTTTTTGTGAGTTCAAATTTCAAAACTTTTCAACAGGTCTCATGTGCATCTCATTACTTTGGTATTATCATTAAACCCGTGCTATATGTTGAAAGTCAAACTCAATTTGAGTTTGGACAAGAAGGTTGCAAAGAATTCCAATTTAAAGAAGAGGAATTAAATTTGAATTTGAAGGACAAAAGAAGAAGCTGGAGCTTTGGAGACTTCATCAAGTTTCTTCTTCATTCTAGACTCTCTTCTTCAACTTGAACTTTGGAGCCTCCAAATTCATGAAGGTTTTTTTTTTTCAATTGAATTGATTTAGTTGATATGGGGAACATAACACTAATTTAAATTTGAGTAATTCTATTTACACACCATCAATTCTCTCAGTACACACCATTTAACTAATAAATTTATATAATAATAATATCCTCAAATAAAATGACTATTAAGGACAATATGGGTGTGTATATACTCATTTCAACAATTTACATATGAAAACACAAATATCTCTATACGCACCATTACCTAGAACAAATCTCTTTTCTATTATTTTTCAAACTCAAAATATTATTGTTTTGGAAGATTTAGGATTTTAAAACATTGAAATCAATTGATTTTAAAATTTTACATTCTATGGATGACATTGATTTGGAACAAAACAATAATGAAAATGTCAGTTTATTTGCTATTTATCTTGTTCGTATTAATTTGGAGCAAAAGGCTGCTGTTTATCTTTACAACAATAACTTATTTATTTTGTGTGCACATAGAGTTAAACATTTACAAAATGTTCAATTATTTATGTTTGAATAGAATCATTTTCTTCATATTATTAAAGTTAATCAAATGTTAAACTTTCATACATATATAAAAAATTGAACATTTTGATTTAGTTTGAATATAAATTTGTGAACTTATTAAGTTTTTTCAATACTCTATTTATGAACAATACTAAAACTATTTCTTTGTTTAAATTTTTGCAAAATACCACACTAATTGCTTTGTCATCGAAAAATTTCGGCCCGCCGTTTGATTCTCTCTTTTGCTCTCACGTTGCTTTCATAGATTCAACACATATCGGGGAGAGAGAGACACATAGAAATATAAAATTACCGTGAATTACATTTTAGACCATTTTGTCTTTTCAATATTGATGGTGTGTACATCATCTTGTGTTAGGGTGTGTATTGTGTTATGTGGGTTAAGCTAAAAGAGTAATATTATGGTGTGTATATTGAGTGAAAAATCAAAAATTCAAAACATTATTAATGTGAACTAAATGATGATATATACTGAGAAAATTAAAAGTGTGTAAATAGAATCACCCTTTAAATATAGTTGAAAATTACATTTCATGGAGAAAAGTCGTGTGAGAATTTTGTATGTAACGTGAATTTTGTGTGTCTATGACATCTATTTTTGACATTTTTACAACATTGTTATGGTATATGTACATGAAAATGGGAAGACTATCGTGTATCAGTCACTCTTGTTCTTTCGGTGGGACCAATTCTAGGTTTTATTTTGATAACATGAATTGTTCTTTCTGTGCGACGAACTCTAGGTTCTATTTTGATGACATAAATTGTTATTTTTTAGAGTGTTATGTAAAAAATTAAATTGCACAGAAATTGATAACAATTGATCGAATCATATTTTTATTCAAGTTAACATTCAAACTCACATCTACCTTTCATTTTATTAGATACAAATGTGTTTTGATCAAAAGGTTACTAATATCCGATTAACTAATTTTTTACAAAAATATTGTACTTGACGGACTCAAAAAATTAAAAGTTCGAATTATCAAAATAAGATCATTGAAAGCACAACTGTGATTGTTGTACTAGAAAATAACAATCACCTAACATCCTATATATACCGATATTTATAATGTATTATTTATGGTATTTATACACTTATCAATGTGAGACCATTTCACACATTAGATTTTGCACTTGAATGTCTGCACTGAATTATTCTTTCACAACAATGAAAGGTGAATCATTTTATGGGTTTGATTTACTGTAAATCTTAAAATTTGTGTATCTATATTGAATTGGATGTTGATTCGAATAATTGGAACAATGTACTATGTAAACATTCATAATAGATATCTTGTACACCTTCGATTTGGATCCTAAAATGTTTTGTGGTTTTTGAATGTAAATATCAACATTAAATCTGGATGCCCTATATCTACATTGAATCAGATGTTTGAAACATAATGTTGATGTTTGGTGTTCAAGGTTTGCTTTCTTTGTGGCTTTTGTGTTGGCTTATTTTTGTTTTTTAATGAATTTTTTAAAAATATTTTGAATAAAATTTTAAATTTTAAAATTCTATTCAACGAGATGAAATGAAATGTAACATACTTTCTGTGTGAGTGATTTTCTGACCACACTGCCCGCTTAGTAACCAGCTGGAGAGCACCGGCAGAATAGATGGCACCTGGCTGACCTGCAACAGAAAAAGAAGATTTCAGCGGTGGTTCGTCCACCCGGGGGCACTCCGACAATCAAGTCAGTATATCTCTCAAAGATAAATCAAGTGCTAAACTCACAAGCTTGAGTATCAAAAGCATACCTTAGACCCAAGGGGGTGCCTTTCTTTTATAGTCAACATAAACCTAGTCCCAATAGAAGCCTAACTTCTATAGACTCAGGATTACTGCTAATCTTGGACTCCCAGTAAGATTAGGATAAACTCTCTAAGAGTCTTATCTTAATACAAACTGAAGTCTTCTCTCATTCTAGGACTCTTGCCCCTCATCCGCTTATCTCAGATTCCAATATCTTCGGAGGTAACCTCGGCCTATCCGAGATGACCTTGGCATAACAACCAGGATATGTGGCACCTTGGCTGACACGTCGACATCACCTTGGCCACGTATGGGTACTCAGAAAATATATCCCCACAACTGCCCTCTAGATTCTATTACCTCGGCATTTTGATGTGATGGAACCTACACTGTTCGTTCATCTATGCCCCTCTGAGATAAAACTCGCCGACCTCAAAATTCCCTGGACTTTACTGTCCCCTTCTGTCAAGTATCAAGCTTTATGCTTTCCAAGCTGCTCGTGATCACACCTCCTAGCCGAGGTTCTTGTTCCATTAATTCGTAAACTCCAAGAGCTTTGCAACTGTTCCACTCACATTCTTCGGTAGGTTCCCGACTTCCAGTCATCTATTTGACTCCGGCGATTTTCATATCGGCGTTCATTTCACTTGGTAATTCAGCTATTCTTTACTTGCTTTTATAACTCTTCTGTTTTACTTCGAATCTGTTTATTTGCCATCTGTTGCCTTCTGTTTTCGTCTGTCTTAAAGTTTTGAATTGTTTATTGTTTGAATGCCTGGCACTGTTCTTGCCATATCCGCTTTCTGTTGCTAGCATCGTGTCTGGGTCATTACTTTCTTGTTCTTCACATACTTACTTAGTGCCTGTGCACTTGGCTTTATTCTTGAACTTTGTAGTCTTCTTGACTCTGGTTTTTCTCTTTTTTCATTCAATCTTCTGGCTTTTTCTCTTTCTAGCTCTTTTGCTTAAATCCGTCATTGTTCCAAGCTTTCAAGCTCTGCAACTGTTTTCGTTCCTCTCCTCCGGTGAAGCTTACGTCATTCTGTCATTTTCGCATCCATCGTCAGACTTCGGCAATTCTCATTCCGGCTTCCCTCTTTCTGGTAAGCCACTATTCCTCCTGGTTTTATTTCTTGTTGCTTTCCAAGAAGCTCTGCTTCATTGTTAATCACCATTGCTGTTTTACCCGTTGTTTCCAAATCATCTTCTTGAATACACACTGTTCACACATCTGTTGATTTCTGCCACTGTTCTTGGCTTGACGCACTTGTGCAATCTTTTTGTCTTGATTTCCTGATAGCTTTATCACCATTCTTGATTACGAATTACTTTCTTGTTTCTATTTTCTGTGTCTTTTTCCAGATTCTTGCTTTCAATCATTGCCTTCAAACTCCGAGGTGCCAATCGCCGAGAAGAGCTTTGATCAAACTTTTCGGGAGATCGATGCTGAGCTCGAGGCCGAGAAGGCAGCTGAGAAGTCTTCCCAACTGTCTTCTATATCCTGCCATTGATGCCAAGTAGTTTTGTTTCCTTCTTTTACTCCTTGTACCTTGTACCTTGTACTTTGTCCTTCTTTGTATGCTTTTAATCCGGCCGACGTGCCATTTTTGTAGTCTGAATAATTTATTTTTCAATATTCAGGCCGAAGTGCCTTCTTTCTTCTTTAAATGCATTTCTCTAATTTCTTCTTTGAATGAATGTCTTCTTTTTTCTGCTCTTGTATGATTCTACATTTAGAATAATGCATGTCTTCAAAGTACACATTGACTATGCAATCTCTTCGGGTAAAATACCTCTGTCACAACTTCTAATCTTGCTCATCTCGGCCTTGTCCTAACACTTGAAAATATTGTAACAAATATTTTCACAAGTGTTGCTTAGGACTTGTCACTTTCTCAATGTCTTCTATCAAGACTTTAGTTTTCCATATTTCAAGTTTTGACAACTACCATTTCAAGTTTTGACAACTTGGTAGTCTCGGCAAGTACGCAGATATTTCTTTGAGCTTGACTTTAACTTGTAAATTTTTCTCAAAAATTTCAACAAGTGTTTTATCCATCATCCCTTATCATAACCTCGACTTAACTTCAGCTTGTAAATTTTTCTCAAAATTTCAACAAGTGTTAAACCATCTTCCTTTCGATATGACCTCGGTTTAACTATAACTTGTAAATTCACACAGAATTTCAACAAGTGTTAAATATCACATCGGTTTAACTTCAACTTGTAAATTCACACAGAATTTCAACAAGTGTTAAATATCATCTCGGTTTAACTTCAACTTGTAAATTCACACAAAATTTCAACAAGTGTTAAATATCATCTCGATTTAACTTTAACTTTGTAAATTCACACAGAATTTCAACAAGTGTTAAATATCATCTCGATTTAACTATAACTTGTAAATTCACACAGAATTTTAACAAGTGTTAAATATCATCTCGATTTAACTTTAACTTTATAAATTCACACAGAATTTCAACAAGTGTTAAATATGACCTCGGTTTAACTTTAACTTGTAAATTTACACAGAATTTCAACAAGTGGTAAAACATCATATCGGTTTAACCAACTTGTAAATTGTCCACAAATTTCAACAAGTGTTAAATAATGATTTCAGTTTAACTTCAACTTGTAAATTCACACAGAATTTCAACAAGTGTTAAATATCACATCGGTTTAACTTCAACTTGTAAATTCACACAGAATTTCAACAAGTGTTAAACATCACATCGGTTTAACTTCAACTTGTAAATTCACACAGAATTTCAACAAGTGTTAAACATCACATCGGTTTAACTTCAACTTGTAAATTCACACAGAATTTCAACAAGTGTTAAACATCACATCGGTTTAACTTCAACTTGTAAATTCACACAGAATTTCAACAAGTGTTAAACATCACATCGGTTTAACTTCAACTTGTAAATTCACACAGAATTTCAACAAGTGTTAAACATCACATCGGTTTAACTTCAACTTGTAAATTCACACAGAATTTCAACAAGTGTTAAACATCACATCGGTTTAACTTCAACTTGTAAATTCACACAGAATTTCAACAAGTGTTAAACATCACATCGGTTTAACTTCAACTTGTAAATTCACACAGAATTTCAACAAGTGTTAAACATCACATCGGTTTAACTTCAACTTGTAAATTCACACAGAATTTCAACAAGTGTTAAACATCACATCGGTTTAACTTCAACTTGTAAATTCACACAGAATTTCAACAAGTGTTAAACATCACATCGGTTTAACTTCAACTTGTAAATTCACACAGAATTTCAACAAGTGTTAAACATCACATCGGTTTAACTTCAACTTGTAAATTCACACAGAATTTCAACAAGTGTTAAACATCATCTCGGTTTAACCTTCAATTTGTAAATTTTCCACAAATTTCAACAAGTGTTAAACAATAATTTCGGTTTAACTTCAATTTGTAAATTTTCCACAAATTTCAACAAGTGTTAAACAATAATTTCGGTTTAACTTCAATTTGTAAATTTTCCACAAATTTCAACAAGTGTTAAACAATAATTTCGGTTTAACTTCAATTTGTAAATTTTCCACAAATTTCAACAAGTGTTAAACAATAATTTCGGTTTAACTTCAATTTGTAAATTTTCCACAAATTTCAACAAGTGTTAAACAATAATTTCGGTTTAACTTCAATTTGTAAATTTTCCACAAATTTCAACAAGTGTTAAACAATAATTTCGGTTTAACTTCAATTTGTAAATTTTCCACAAATTTCAACAAGTGTTAAACAATAATTTCGGTTTAACTTCAATTTGTAAATTTTCCACAAATTTCAACAAGTGTTAAACAATAATTTCGGTTTAACTTCAATTTGTAAATTTTCCACAAATTTCAACAAGTGTTAAACAATAATTTCGGTTTAACTTCAATTTGTAAATTTTCCACAAATTTCAACAAGTGTTAAACAATAATTTCGGTTTAACTTCAATTTGTAAATTTTCCACAAATTTCAACAAGTGTTAAACAATAATTTCGGTTTAACTTCAATTTGTAAATTTTCCACAAATTTCAACAAGTGTTAAACAATAATTTCGGTTTAACTTCAATTTGTAAATTTTCCACAAATTTCAACAAGTGTTAAACAATAATTTCGGTTTAACTTCAATTTGTAAATTTTCCACAAATTTCAACAAGTGTTAAATTTGGTGAGGGGCTTTCTATGGGTCTGTCACCTCATGGTCCATCTACATCAATGTTTACATCGCACACTTCCCCACTTGAATGTACTAATGACATATCCTAGTCTACCCCTGAGCTAGATCCTCTAATGTCCGAACATACTTTGACACACCATGGCCATATGTTGGATCCCTCCTGGTCACCATCCCCATATAGGACAGAGGTTGGTACCCCGGTGACTTCCTTAGTACCACTGTCCACTGCATGTCTGTCTAATATGATGCCCTCTACTTCGACATTGACCGCACCCGACCATGTCACACTACCTTCATCTTTGACACCACCATAGACCAATTTTGACAAGACAATGGCAGCATCATCTCCTACTCCGCATATAACCTTGAGCGAACTTGATGATCCACTCATTACCTATGACTTCTACATTGAGGTGGAGGGGGAGGGCCAGGTCTATGCACCTACCAGAGAGAGAGGTAGGGGTAGAGGTTGGGGCAGCCGTCGAGGCCGAGGTCGCAGTGTGAGTAGAGGCAAGGGCGAGGCAGAGCTATAGACCATGAGAGTAGTGCAGCGGATGAGGGGGTTTCACAACTCAGTGCCGTATGTGAAGGTTTGCCATATATGGTATCAAATATTTGTACTACAACCATTGGTGATGGGTAGCCACCTTCTACAAAAGCTGGTGAGGGGGTCGTACATACAACAGCGGAAGATATATAGAGAGTATATAGTAAGAGACCTAGGAGACAGATCCATGGAAGGGGTTGTGGAACAGGTGAAAAATTAGCACATTAGTGACAACCAACACTGGTAAGTAGCTCCACATAGTATCATCATGTGGTGTTTCCTCTTGGATTAGTGTACAATGTTTTAGTTCTGGCTTATTATATAGTTGTGGCTTATGGCTGATCTTATTTTGTAATTGTTTTTTTGTCAATAATGAGGTTTTTTTTGTCATTTCTGCAAAGAAGTACGCCTATGTCCTATTTAAAAGTGTTTGAAGTTCTTTGGGAAATGTCCTACTTATATCTGTAATGTACACCATGCATTTGATATGTTTATATACATTTGCACAAACTATGGAGTTATAGTCAGTTAGGGGATGGGATTGAAGTTTCTCAACATATGTTTGAAATTAATTTTATATGCGCATATACATAAACGTACACATAAATAATTCAACTAAAATTATAACATACATTTATTTAATTAACAAATAGTGTTAAAATTATCAAATTAAATAATTATTAAATCATTCTTGATTTTCAAATTACTATTTTGTCTTCAAATTTAATCATTATTCTTATTATTAGATTGAGGGTTTACTTTACCATGCTATAATTTAACATTATATAAATTATTATCTATGTAATTTGTTTAAGTTATACTTTTAGGAAAATACTATGGTACACACCTCATCTTTCAACAGGGGGCTGCAGATGGAAAAGGGAAAAAATTTTTTGAGGAAAAAGAAAACCCTGCAATTTTTTTTTTTTTTTGGGTCTGGCTCAACAGAAAAAATGGAAGTTCATCCATGGTGATGAACTTCTTGAGCAACCAAACCAAACCCATTAACCCAACAAAGCAAAAAAACTTTTCTTTATTCTTCAAATCCATTTTCTTCTTCCAGTTTTCTTACATTTTCTTCTTCCTCCTCCCTCTCGACTCGATCTGCAGCTCTGCAATTTTTTTTTTTGGTTTGGCTCACCAAAACGACGCCGTTTTGGTGAGGGATCATCTCAGCCGTTGGATACATTAATGGGACACGTGTTGCACCCTAAGGGACCACTCTAGAGGATGACTTCAGAGGATCACTCTAGAGGATCCGGACGCCTTGCCATGAGCCACTGGCCACAAAGCTACCAAACGATCATGTCCATATAATCTGAATCCTTGCGGACCACACCTATTGATTTAATTGTTTATGATGACTAGTCTTTTTCATGAACACAGACGAAACGGTAGTGATACTGATGTACAAATAAAAAAATTAATATAAAATTTATATACATAATAATGTAATTTAATAGTGACTTTTCATTTTAAAATAAAATATTTATAAAGATAATTTATATTTACAACAATATTATTACAACATCATTTTTATAATATATTTTGTATAAATAGAATTTTCAAGTGTTGCTTGATTAGCAAGATTAATAGTGAAGTGATTAATAATTCATAAAATTAGTATAAAATTAATTATCTAATTGAATTAGTTGGATAAATAATTCAATTTTGCTCACGTTTATTCTGCAATAGATATAGAAATATATAATCCTAATTATACGTTAATGCTACATTATTAGTTGTACAAATTAAAAACTTCACTAATTTTATTAAATCGAATATCCATGGAAATCCCAAACATTCAAATATGTGTCACAAGATTAATAATCTCATCCACTCAATCAAACAGCCCTTACAGTCCAAAATGAATAATACTATTATACATTAATTAGTGTACTAATTAGTATATCAATTGATGATGTGACATAATTTAATATATTTTTTATATTTATAATTTGTATAATAAGTGAGATTAATAATAATGTCGCAACTAGTGTTGGTACACTAGTTAGTACACTAATTGTTGCATGTAGCACCACCAATCCAAAATGTGACAATCATCTCGATTGAAAAGTTGACTATTTTATTTTTTGATTATTTTAATAGATTAAAATTTGTGTGTTTGAGAGATGGTTAGATTTTTTATAATCGAATATGATATTTATGAGAAAAAAAAAATATGAGTTTGATATAATATTTTGACATATTGACTATTTTAATTTATTTTATTTTTTTCATGAATTTTAATAAATAAATAAAAAAAATCAAAAACCCATCTTGCCAAAGCATGTTTTATAATTGGGATTCGAATACTTTTCCGTGGACCAAACTTAGCAATGGCTGATCTCACCGACTACGTAATGTCTCGCTGATTTCATCGACTGCCCATTCCAGTCCTCAACTGGTATATATATCCACGGAACCCAAACGACAGACCCAACACATGTCACTGCTTTGCACTACTAGCCAATAGCATATCCCTCTTTTTGTTCTCTCTCTAGATTTCTTAACATTCTGTTCTCTTTCTCTCTCTTTCTCTCTTTGTCATGGCAAAATTACCTGCTGAGCAACAACACCCAGTGGAGGCCTTGGGATGGGCAGCCAGAGACACATCTGGTGTCCTCTCTCCTTTCAAATTCTCTAGAAGGTATATTACTTTTCTTTTTCTTTTTCTTTTTTTTTTCTTTTCATTCGATTAATGTATAATATATGGTTGTGTTTAATTGGCAGTATGTTATTTTATTAATTGGGTTTTCGTGTGGTATAGGGCAACCGGAGAAAAAGACGTAACATTCAAAGTATTGTATTATGGAGTTTGTCCTTATGACCTTCACACAATCAAGAACGAATGGGGCAACACCAACTATCCTTCTCTCCCTGGGTACCACTTCATGCATCTTTCATTCTCTCTCTCTAAACATTTTAAAAAAATACAAGAACCAAACCAAATCAATCGGACCATTATCAGTTGGGTTGGTTGGGTTATGTCAATGCATTGCTCTGTTTTTGAGTCTAAAACCAGAAGCTATACAATTTCAACCCAAAACAAGAAGCTATAAAATTTGATTTTTATTGAGATGCCTTCATTCATATATTTGTATATTCGTTGTAACTAAAAAAGTTTGTTGTTTATATTA
This sequence comes from Camellia sinensis, assembly GCF_004153795.1. Lineage (NCBI taxonomy): Eukaryota > Viridiplantae > Streptophyta > Magnoliopsida > Ericales > Theaceae > Camellia > Camellia sinensis. The sequence goes on along the minus strand of NW_021024524.1, from coordinate 1,246,457 downwards.
GCATTCGTGCATACATATATTTTACTTGTATAAATATCTTGACAATGCAATCTTCATTTTTAATTTATAATGTTGAAACATGTTACTTTGTATCTAAGTCCATTGAGTCTATTAGGTATTTCTTATTTCTTAAAATTAAAAATTGGTTCCAATTTTCAGAAAATTCTACTTTTTTATTTTTCGTATTTTAATGTTTTTGATGAATTTTTTTAATATTTTAAATTTTTTTTTAATTTTTAAATACACCTAACATAAAAACACTTAAAAAGTATAATATTTGTGAAAAAAATATTTAAAAAATACACTAAATACCAAAAATTACAAAAAAATACACAAAAAAATGAAAATTTAGTTCATTTTTTGTATTTTTTTTGTATTTATTAAATTTTTAAAATATTTTTTCACAAATATTTTACTATTTAGATACATGTCTAAAAAAGTAAAAAAATTTCTTAAAATTTAAAAAAATATTCACTAAAAACAAAAAAACACGAAAAATAAAAAATTCAATTTTCAAAAAACTAAAACCAAACACACTATATAGTCTTTTTTTTTTCCTTGTTCTTTGTGTTTTTTTATAATGATTAGGCTTGTTTATTGCACTTATTTATTTATTTATGTATTTCTTTTGATTATGTGGCGGTGACATTTTTATAATTAAATGTCATTTTAGTGGGTATTCTCTTTTAAAATAACAATTACAAATGAAATTATATCATTTAAATATATAGTTTTTATTGGTATATCAGTACTAAATTGTTCTTACATCCCATTAATAGAAATTGGTGGTTAGATGATGAAATTCTAACCACTTAACATATGAATGGATTTAAAATTGCCAACTCCTTAGTTAGTACGATATGACATGTTTCATTTGAATTGACAAATGCAGGCACGAGATAGTGGGTGTGGTAACAGAGGTAGGTAGCAAGGTGCAGAAAACTTGGAGACAAAGTTGGGGTGGGATGTTTGGTTGGATCTTGTCACTCTTGTGACAATTGTGCGAATGATCTAGAAAACTATTGTCCTAAAATGTTATTCACCTACAATTCCATCTACTATGATGGAACCCCAAACTATGGAGGTTACTCTAATATTATGGTGGCTGATGAGCACTTCGTGATTCGCATCCCTGACAGTCTTCCTCTTGATGGTTGTGCACCTCTTCTTTGTGCTGGGATCACTACTTATAGTCCTCTAAAACACTTTGGGCTTGACCAGCCTGGTATGCATGTGGGTGTGGTTGGTCTTGGTGGGCTTGGTCATGCAGCTGTAAAATTTGCCAAAGCTTTTGGTGTTAAAGTGACTGTGATTAGTACCTCTCCCGACAAGAAGAAAGAAGCTATTGAACGGCTTGGTGCTGATTCTTTTTTGGTTAGCCGTGACCCAACTCAGATGCAGGTAACCATTTTTTTCCTTATTAGCTTTTGAGTCTTGTTATGATCAAAAGTTCATGAGAATTCTTGATTGATAACTTTTTTTCTTCTTGTTTTGATGTGTCGAATGTAATAGCTTGTTATGGGCACAATGGATGGTATCATTGATACGGTTTCTGCACCTCACCCTCTTCTACCATTGATTGGTTTGTTGAAATCTCATGGAAAGCTCATCTTGGTTGGTGCACCAGAGAAGCCACTTGAGCTTCCAGTCTTTCCTCTGCTCATGGGTAAGCATTTAACATAACTAATTTGTTTTGAGGAATGTATGTAAAAGCACACAACACTTCTGTGTACACAAATTCTAAACACAAAAAATACATGAAAATGTTCATACGGTTCAACCATAGAAACATACTCCCAACGCTTACATACACCCGTGTGAGTGCTCGTATTTTTTGGGGTTGAATTAGCTACCTAACTGTTCTTGAGCAAAATATAATGAAAGGCTCCTTGGCTTTGTGAATTAGAAATTATATGTACGAAAGGCTCCAAACGCTTAATACACAATGTTTGAATGGCAGGGAGGAAAATTGTGGCTGGAAGTTGCATTGGAGGCATAAAAGAGACACAAGAGATGATAGATTTTGCAGCAAAACACAACATAACGGCAGACATTGAGGTGATACCGATGGACTACGTGAATACTGCAATGGAGCGCCTCGTGAAAGCTGATGTTAGATATCGGTTTGTGATTGATATAGGGAATACATTAAAAATGGCTTAAAGTTTTTGCGTTGTGGCTCCTGAATTTGGCTTTTCTTTTTGAACTGACTCGTGCTGTTGGATAGGGATATCTCACAGATTGCAAGTCTTAGAAGTTCTGCACTTATTTTTCTTGTTTTGTTGCTACTGGTTTCTTATTTCTTCTTGTCATTCAAATTTCCAACAGTGTATTCACTTTTTCATTTTGAATAAATGATAGTGGTCAATTTTGCTAGAATAAAACTGTCTGCAATTTATTCTCCAAAATAAAACTCATAGACGCTACATTGATACGTTTATGTAGTTAATGAAAAATGTAAATATTAGTAAGTTAAGCATTGAAAGTATCCGAGAGGTATACTATCAGAAAAACTTCTTAATCAGTTGGGTAGTTTAAGAAAACAATAGTGCTAAAATGAAAAGGAATGTGAAATATGAATTAAATACAACTACATTTCATACATATTTTTTCTTCTCCCGTTCCTTTTTCAAATGCATCTCCAAATTTATAAACTAAATACAGTCTTGGAGTATCTACCTATATCTATACCATCTATAATTGCAAAACATTGTGTTGTTGCCTTTAACAAACTCTAGATCCAATTTTTTCATATTTTCAAATTTAAATAAAAAAATAAAAATACGCATGTCGCAATACTATAGTGTGTTTGATTTGAGTTTTCTGGATTAAGTTTTTTGAAAATTGAGTTTTTTGGTTTTTGTATTCTTTTGTTTTTAGTGAATATTTTTAAAATTTTAAATATTTTTTTT
>NW_021024524.1:1204067-1240594 GCF_004153795.1 Camellia sinensis | reverse complement strand
GTAACTCAGAAGTTACCTATCAAGTATTTAGGTTTACCTCTTGGTGCAAACCCTAGAAGAACAAAAACTTGGCAACATGTGGTGGATAAGGTTAAGTCAAGATTAGCTCTTTGGAAAAGGAAGCTCTTGTCTTTTGCTGGTAGGCTAACACTGGTCAAATCAGTTATGGATAGTTTACCGGGGTACTATATCTCCATTTTCAAGTTGCCCAAAGGAATAGCAAAGGAAATTGATAAGTTGAAGGCTGCTTTTTTATGGGGCAGTTCTGAGTTTCGGAGGAAGATTCATATGGTTAAGTGGACGGATGTAACACTTAGCAAAGATAAGGGAGGGCTGGGTATAAGGAAGGCTAAGGAATCAAATGACTGCTTGTTACTAAAGTGGTGGTGGAGGTATGGGGTGGAGGATGAGTCACTGTGGAAGAGGGTTATTATCAGCAAGTACGGGGCTGATGGAGGCAGGTGGCTACCACTACAGAATGGGGAAGGCAAGGAATCTGTTGTGTGGAGTGATATCCTGAGTGTGGCTGCATTAAATCCTGAGTTGTACCAATTTTTTGTTTCAAATTTACAGATTGTGGTAGGGAATGGGAGTAGGATTCTGTTTTGGCATGATAGGTGGTGCATGAATTTGAAGTTGAAAGAGGAATTTCCCAGGTTATTTAGGCTTTCTATGGAGAAAGAAGAAAAGCTCAGTTACTTTATGCAGAGGAGGGATAGTGATGGTCCTTGGAGTCTACAGTTTAGAAGACCTCTGTTTTCTTGGGAGGTAGAGGAGGTAGGAAAGCTGCAAGAGTTAACTAAGGATGTCCCCAGGTTGGATGACAATCTGTGTGATGGTGTAAAGTGGACAGCATCCTCGTCTGGTGTGTTCACAGTGGCATCTGTGAGATCTTGGCTTCAGAAAAATTCTGGAACTAGCTTACAGGTTCCTAAGATGATATGGAATAATCTGGCACCACCTAAAGCCCAATTCTTGTGTTGGCTGGCTTGGAGAGGAAGGGTAAAGTCTGCAGTTGTTCTGCAAAGACTAGGGGTGTTAGGGGGTAATGCAAATGTTGCCTGCCCTTTCTGTCTTGCTGCAGAAGAATCAGTAGATCATCTGTTTGTGCAGTGTCCTGAAATATGGAAGGTTTGGGGAAGGTTGCTGCAGTGGTGGAATTTATACTGGGTCTCTCCTGCTACTGTGGATGGAGTTCTTTCCTGGTGGTTGGGAACTAAGCATAGGAAACTAGTAAAGAAAATCTGGGTGATGGTCCCAGTGGCAATGCTGTGGTCAACATGGAGGCTTAGGAATGAGATTGTGTTCAAGGGTCATCTACCAGATATGTTGGAGCTTGGTGAGTTAGTAAAAGTGAGGGTGGGGTTGTGGGTTCGAGCTTCATTGCCTTCTGTCCATTACTCAGTGCATCACATAGTGGAGAACCTGAGTCAGGTGCTGTTATGCATCTGAGATATGTGGAGAATCTGCGGATCATGTATGCTGTATCCCCTTGCTGATATGATGGATGGTTGCTGTGTTCTGCCCCTTCTGTTATATGCTGCTTTGCTTGTGAGAGGATCTGCAGGGGGATGGCTGCTATTTTCTGGTGTAGGAATGGATTTCGGTGGTTGCTGTGGAATGCTGTATATTAAGCTTATTTTGCTGGACTGCCTTACGCAGTGGGTATGCACCAGTAGGTTTGTTTATGAGAGGTGCAGTGGGATGTTAGGTGTTATGCTGTTAAGTTCAAATTTTAGTTGCCTAGTTTGTTTATCAGTTAGGATCAAGCTCACTAGCCAGGTTTGTTTCTGATTTTGAGCCAGTTGAGGTTGGTCTGTTTTGGGGCGGTTGGTTTTCTTTGTTGTTCTCTTCTTTTGTTTCTTTTCTTCTTGGGTTTGATTCCTCACCAAACTCCTAGAGGAGCAAGCTTGCTGCTCTTCCCTCATTTTTTGATGTAATCCCTGCTTTTGTATGGTTTTTGCATCAATGAAGGTTCTCTTTGGCTAACCAAAAAAAATAAAATAAAAGGGACAAAGTGTAATTTACCCAAAATATAAATATTTATTTGTAAATACATTATTAAAATTGCCCTAAAATTTTAATGAACTAAAGATTAAATTACAAATACATTCCCTGAGGTATACTTAAAATATGGATTGTCTCTTATAATTTAGAAAATTACAAATACCCCTTCTCAGAATTTTTTTATTTAACAGAATTAACTAGAAAAATGAAATTCCTAACTGCAATCCTATATAATAATAAAATTACCTGAACTATTAATTGAAATATATTTATGATATCATTAAAAATTGTTAATTGACTTGATAATTTATTGATAAAATGGTCCACTTGTTATAAAATTAGAAATTTCAAGGGATAGAATGTAATTTTTAAAATCACAAGGGATAATTTGTATTTTAAATAAATCTAAAGAGATGTATTTATAATTTATCTTTTTTAAAAAATATTATAATTGTCCCAAATAAATATGTCAATTTTTTAAGGTGACTCTTCGAAATTATATATGCTAACTTTTTTTTTCAATACGATAATGTGGAATAGGTGTAAATGCGGCCTCATTTGAGCTTCTTAAGCATGCTTGAAAGTATGAAAGAATCAACCCCACACCAATAACTCTGGAATTTTTGAATAATTTCTACAATTTAGCCCAAGAAATAGTAGCTGTGATAGGAATAGTGGTCGAAGTTCTTATGCCCACCGAATAATGGAATTGGGGTGGCAGTTGTCCGAGTTGTTGTGCTGTTTATGGGGTTTGTTTTGAAGTTTATTTTGATATTTTAATTGTAGAATATATTTATAAAAATTTTAATTGATCGATCTCATATTCTTATTATTGAATTTTATTTGTATTTACAAAAGTAATAGTAAATGTGATTTAAAAAATAAAACTGAATACAAATATAATTTGACGAGTCGATTATCGATATTTAATCAATTTAGTTTTTACAATTATATTCTATTCAATATACCTTAAAAAGTGAACAATTTAAATTATAAAAATAATTCCGAAATCAGTGACTATGCAGCAGCGGGTAGTTATTCAGTAATCTCGGAATATGGATACCTAGTATTCCGTAGTATTATGATTGGTGGAGAAAGTGGGGAGGTGAAGTATTGTATTAGGTGATTGAAAAATATGAAAGAATATATTAAGCCATGGTTTGGCTAACATTTTAGAGCTAAACAATCACAAAAAAGACAAAATAGGCTATGTAAGTCAATAAGACAAAATACTACTTTTTTTTCATAATCATTACGCTTTTTCTCTCACAAAAATAAAAAAAAAATCCCAAAACAAAACCAAACGAGGCTAAAAACGTCACGCTAAAAAAGTCTCAAGATAAAAAAATTGGCTAAAAAAGCCAATATCAAACGAACCATAAATGACGATTGATTAGAAAATAAAGACACATTCTATTGGGAATATTGAATAATGAAAAAAAATTGGAAGCTCTAAATTAAGGGGGTATTTGCTTGGATTTTTTTGAGCCAACTTATAATTTTTAGCTTTGGAAAAGTTATTTTGGACTGCTTGGTTAAACTTATTTCAAACAATTTTTGATGCTAACAACTTATTTTAACTCAAAAAAACTGATTCTGAGAAACTGCTCACCCCTTACTTCTAATTATCAGCTTTTGCTGTGGACATCTTAATTTACGATTATACTCTTAGATTTTTTTTTTATTTTTTATTTTTTAAAAAATAGAAAAAGACTCAAATGGATTATAGATTATTATTATTATTTTTTATGAAAAATGTAGACAAGTAGTGAATAATAAAAAATAAAAGTTAATTGAAAAATCTACTTCATAGCTTATTTAACAAACACTACTCAGCAACTTAAATCTATAATCTAATAGTTACAGCAAACAGATTAACAGTCTTTGATTAAAATCATAATCTATAATCTGTTAAGTTATAATCTATAATTAAGTAATAATCAAACTAAATAAATCATACTGTGAGATGGCAACCGGTGGTGTGAAGGAAGTAAGAGGATGGCAACCAGTGGTGCATGGGAGAAGGAAGCAAGTATGAAGGTGTGAAGAGATTGACAGAAAGGATAATGATATTTACACAGTTTTTGTTGATAACATTCCATGGTCCATGACTCCAAAGGGTCTTTACTCTCTGTTTGGAAAGTTTGGGGTTGTAAGTGATGTGTTCATTCCAAACAAGATAAGGAAAGTTACAAAGATAAGATTTGGCTTTGTCAGATGCGATTGTCGTGTTGCAGTATCTATGGCGATCAAAAAAGGAAATGGTTTGTGGTGTGATGACAAGGCGTTGAAGGTCAAGGAAGCAGAGTTCGGGAAAGATCCAAGGGAAAAACTTAGGGGTACAATCCAAGTAGTCACCAATGGAGGAAGGGGAAGAAATACCGTAGGAAGCTTAAAAGAGTAAATGGATAAGACAGGGCTAAGGAGTACAGGATTTAAGTCCTATGCTGAGGTTGTGAACAATGACTCATGCAAAGTGTATAAAGAACACACAATTGTCGCTCATGAAGTGGGGAATGAGTGGCTGTTTGACAGCCTCTTTGTGAAGTTAAAGAGTTATCACGCTTTTTCCATTTTTCAGAAAGCAGTTCTTGAAAAAGAGACAAAAGGTGTCCTTGTCCAGAAAGGGAGGGGAAGGATGGTTGTAGTTTCATTTAGCTCACCGGAACACTTAAAGGAGAATCAAGTTTTACTCAAAGAATGCTTGCAGGAATGGTGTGAATCTGTCTTAGGATGGAGTGAGGGTGCCCACGTAGAGCAAGAAAGGGGAGTATGGCTTTGTTGTTATGGTGTGCCGTTTAACCTCTAGAGTACTGATAAGTTCACAAAGATTTGAAAACTTTGGGGCGAGGTAATCAAGCTTGACGAAAAAACATCTCGACAAATTTCCTTTAGGTGTGGAAGAGTCAAAGTGGCTACAAAATATATGGATTCCATCAATACAGTTATTCAGGTTTGTCGTAAGGATAGAATTTTTTCTGTCAGAGTTTGTGAAGAGCAAGTCATGGTACCTAAAGTGGTTAATGTGGCATATATGTGCACCATGCATGTTTGTTCTAGCTCATACAAACTGGAAAAGCTGGGAGGCAGCCATGGCAACAGCTCGGACGATGAGACTGATGGGGTGGTTGGAGTAGAGGTGAATGATGTGGCAAGATCACAATAGAATGAGGTGGAAATTGTTGACGAGGTGGCAATGATCGAGTTAGTACGGGAGAGAAGGAGAAGAACGGTTCTAATTCCTCTTTTGTGGGAGAAACTGTTAGTAATTGTTTCAGAAACATAATGGTTTCAGAGGCATGCAAAACTCAGACAGTTGAGGAGGCACCATTTACTAACCAGAGGAGTAATGATATTAAAGAAAGTTCAAGGATGGAGAAGGTTACCACGTCTGGGTTTATGAAAAGCCTAAGTGGGAATGGGTGTGAGGAGCCTGGAATAAATATTCAAATTCTATTGGGTAGGGTCCAATTAGCAAACAGACTGCCTAAGCCCAAGTCTACGCCAATAGTGATGGACCATAATCACAGTATTAAGAAAGGCAATCAGGCCCTATTAGGGTCTATTCTCTCATCACCTAAACCCCAGCCCACATCTATGCATGGGCTATTTGTGGAGGAATCAAGCAAGGCCAAACTCCAAAATAGCAAGATTTTTAGATCTAAGCAAGCTTTTGCTCCAGCAAAATGAAGCAGGGGAGGAAGGTATGCCCGGAATAAAGGGAAGGGATTAAGGGATGGAGGGATGTCAATGATGAATAATTTGTATAAAGGACCAGTGTTTAGAGTGACAGCATCAGCTTTTTCTCGTTCAAGTTCGAGTGAGTAGCGTTCAGCTAGAGTGATGAGCATATTAGCGGAGGCTAGAGAAACTATAAAACTGGGTAAAGATCTGGGCATCGATTTTGATAACAACAATGAAGAAGCTATAAAAAGAATTGTTGAGCTCGAAGAAGATGATGCTCTGAAAGTTGCGCAGGAGAATGATGTTATTCGTAATTGAATGGTATTATATGGTGGTCTCGGTGTTTTTCTCAAGTTTTAATGAAGCTATTGTCGTGGAATGTAAGGGGTTTAGGGAGACCGAAAAAAAGGAGGTCTGTAAAAAATCTGGTCAAAGAAAGAAGAATTGATGTTGTGTTTTTGCAAGAAACAAAGAAATCAGTACTGACGTCTGACATAGTTAAATTGCTATGGCTTAGTGATGATATGGAATACATGTCGGTAGATGCTGAAGGTTTGGCTGGGGGACTTTTGTGCATTTGGAAGTCTAGTGTATTTTCACTTTTACAATGTTGCAGCACAAGGAATTTCATTCTTTTATCTGGTACGTTTCATCCAGATTTTCAATGTGTTTTGATTAATATTTATGCTCCTAATGATGTTGTTAGAAGAAGTTATCTATGGAATGTACTAGTAAATTTGAAGTCACAGTTTAAAGAGCCTTGGTGTATAGGGGGGATTTCAATGAGATTAGAAAGTTGGGTGAAAGAAAGGGGTGTTCAAGGAAGGATAGAGGAATGAGGGCTTTCAATGATTTCATTGAAAGGCTTGAATTATCCGATTTACCAATGCAAGGTAGGCAATTTACATAGAGTAATTCAAGTGATGGAGGAAGGTGGAGTCGAATTAACAGAATTTTACTCTCAACAGAGTGGTTGGAAAAATACAATTTTAAACTTTGGGGCCTTCCGAGAGGGGTATCTGACCATAGTTACGGGCCAAGACCATTTTGTTTTATTAATGCATGGGTTTTACACCCTCAATTTTTGTTAGTTATGAAGAACTCCTGGTTGGATTCAGTTGTCTCAGGTTGGGCGGGGTATGTCATTCAAATAAAGCTTAGGAAGCTCAGATTGAATCTAAAGAAATGGAACACTGAGGTATATGAGAATACCACTCACTCTATCAAGGCCGCGAAGGAGGAACTACACAAGCTTGATTTATTGGCTGAGCTTAGGGATTTGTCTGTAGGTAAAGTTGAAAGAAGAAGAGAGATCAGAAAAGAATTATGGTCACTAAACAAAAAAATGAATGGATGTGGCTCCAAAAATCTAGAATGGATTGGGGTTTGAAAGGGGATAAAAATACGAGATTTTTTTCATATTGTGGCTTCCAGGCAGGCAAACACAGAAATCTATTAAATTCGATATCAGTGGGAGGGGTTCTATTTGAAGATCCACACAGGGTAAAGCATGAGATATTTAAGCATTTCAAGAATCTATTCTCACAAGATTAGAGGTCTAGGCCCAAACTGACTGGGCATTTCACTTCTATTGGTAGTGATTGTCTTGCTGAAAATCGTGAAGCCAGGTTCACTGAAGGGAAATATGGGATGTCGTCAAGAGTTGTGATGGTAATAAAGCTCCGAGTCCTGACGGGTTTAATTTATTGTTCTTTCAAAAATGTTGGAAGATTCTCAAAGATGATATCCTTCAATTCTTCAATGAGTTCCATGAAAATGGGAAGTTAGTAATGGGTATTAACAGTTCTTTTATCACTATTCTCCCTAAAGTGGATGGACCACCCAAAATTTCTGATTATAGACCAATCAGTCTAATTGGGTCTATGTATAAAATTCTAGCCAAAGTTCTTACTAATAGGTTGAAGCTAGTGGTCCATAGAGTGATTGGAGAGGCACAATCTGCTTTCCTTGGGGAAGGAATATTATGGATTGGGTATTAATAGCAAATGAAGTGGTTGATTGGTGGAAGAAAAATAGAAAACAGGGCTTGATTCTAAAACTTGATTTTGAAAAAACGTACGATTTTGTCAGTTGGGAGTGTTTGCTTTCTATGATGAACAAATTTGGTTTTGGGGGTAAATGACGAAATTGGATTAAGGAGTGCCTAACCTTATCCTGAATTTCAGTCCTTTTCAATGGGTCTCTAACTCTTGAATTCACTCCAGAAAAAGGTCTCAGGCAAGGGGATCCAATGTTTCCTTTCCTCTTTAATCTTGTAGCTGAAGGTTTAAATCTGTTGTTGCAAAAGGCAAGATCAAGAGACCTAATAACAGAGGCTGTGATAGGTCATGGTGAAGCCAAAACAACGGTAACCCATCTTCAATTTGCTGATGATACGATAATTTTTTGTAAAGGAGGTGGGGAGGAGGTGATGTTAATTAAAAGGATTTTAAGATGCTTTCAGTTAGTTTCAGGCCTGAAAATAAATTTCCATAAGAGTATTGTGTGTGATGTTGGAGTGCTTGAGCAAGTGGTGGAGGAGTGTGCAACTAGACTTCACTGCACAAGACATAAGTTACCTATTCTTTGTCTTGGGATGCCTCTAGGTGCCAATCCCAGAATGAAGAAAACATGGTGACCTGTCATTGATAAGATGAATGCTAGATTAGCCTCTTAGAAAAGGAAGTTGCTGTTTTTTGGTGGGCGGTTCACCCTCATTAAATTTGTTTTATCTAGCCTTCCTGTGTACTATTTATCTTTATTTAAGCTATCACAATCAGTAGTGAAGGAAATTGAGAGCATTCAAGTAGCTTTCCTTTGGGAAGGATCTGGTTTAAAGAGGAAGATCCATCTTATCAAATGGGAGGAGGTTACCAAACGAAAGGATCAAGGATGGCTGGGCATTAGAAGAATCAAAGATGTGAATGACTGTTTGTCAGTTAAATGGTGGTGGCGTTTTAGTGTTTAATGTCCAAGCATATTGCCTTTAAGTATGCTTAGAGTTGTCCCCTTCCATGCTTAGATGATAGGCCTTGGTGTGTGCATGCTTGCATGCATAAGTTGTGCCGTTTTTGACCCTTTTGGCCACTGTTTTAGGGTGTGGCTGAGGCCTCCTATTTCAGTCTAAGTCCATTCTTGTACATAGTTGTATGTTTGACTTGTTGCCTCTCGTTGCATGCTTGCATTGTTCCATGTTTGCATCGCATGCTAAATTGCATTATATTGCCTCTTGCATGATTAGCACATTGCATGCTTGCATAATAGATTGCATTGCATTTGGCATGTTTTGCATCTTAGCCTCATGTTGCATTCTTGAGCCATGTTTGTATACATGCATTGTATTGCTTGGTTTGGGGTGTCAAACCAAGCATGAGGATTGAGAGTGTTCGTACTCCAAATGACGTAACACGCCTCAATTCTTGGTCGCCGACGCCCTTGATCTCAATATGATAGGGTCTTAGCATTCATCTCTTTTGTTGCATGCATTTTACATTGAATGGCAAACTTGGCCTCTCAGGCCATCATGCATCAAAATGCATAATTGATGGCCCGAGGGTCGAAGGTCATGCTCCCTTGAGTCCATTGCATGATGGGGAGTGTAGCCATGCTCACATTTGCTTGAAAATTCCATGCCATACACTGCTTGCCCTCTACTGCTGTCAACTGCAGGATTTTGCAGGAAGAAATAGCCGGCCGGTTACTTGAAGTGCCGACCGACCAAATACAATTAGCCAGTGGCTTAACCAATGGTCGATGACCATTCCTTTCGGCCGGTGGTGTTCCCACTTGGTCGGTGATGCTCCCCAGTGTTCAGAGAAGCATCATTGGGACTTGTGCAAATTTTTAAAGAAGCAGGACAGTGTAAACAGAGGCAACAGTGCTATGGCAGCGAGTTTCTGAGCGGGGCGAGTCAAGCATGCATCATTTGCGCATTCCGAGGCAGAGCTGTGGCAATCTCTTTAGCTTCACATTTAAATCATTTTTGTGATTAATTTGTTAATTAATTAGAGGGTCTGTAATAATTAATTAGCTAGGATAGTTGATTCATTATTTGGACTATATTATTCTTTTGGTCCCTCCGGGCGAGAGCGAATTTGTAATAAGTGTGGGTGAGTGTGTGCTGTCTTCCAACCCCCACTTCTTTCTCCCTTTTACTTACCTGCTTTCAATGGTTAGTATTAGGTCATATTTAAATTAGCATACCTTATGCTATGCATGCGTGCATCTATACATGAGTCTTGCATGCACCAGGCTCGGCGCATTATACTAACTGCATTGTATTTCAATTCCAAGTTGAATACGTGTTAGTTGTAGCATCATCATATGCCATCTTAGAATAGCCGAGCCTATTATAGTTGCACCTTGTATGTGTTGCATTAGCCATTTTAATATAAACTAGGATCATACATATGATTACTAACTAGCTTCTGTTTTGGCTTGGAGTACTCGGTAAGCATTTATGTTTTAGCATCCTTGCATGAGTGTGAGTGTTGCCATGATAGCATGCTTACCATGAGGCTATGTGCTTACGTGTTATAACTGCTTGAATGCCTATGGGTGAAGGTTGGGTTACTTAAATTGGAACAATGCATTGAATGCATTGAATGCGAGTCTTAAGCCCACTTGAGGGTGGCAAAATCCATGTCTTAGCCTACTTGCGGGTAGCACTGCGTGCACGCGTGCACGCATTTCGAGTTGTCTTAGGCGATCCAGTCTATACTTGTATGCTGTGCGCATCACATAGTAAATCTAGGCTAATAACCGAAATAAGAACACATAATGTTTTCAAAAATCGATATCATGGTTAGTAGAGGCCGATCTTTGATCGGGCGAGCGGGGGTGCTCACGAAGTGACCTTCCCCAATCGTACCCAAGTTCTCGAGCTGAGGCAACTTTGGTGATGACGGACACGTGGCCTTAGGCAAATGAGTCAGGGTTTCCTAAATTTCTCCAAAATAAAACATTTAGGTGGCGACTCTGTATCTGGCAAAGCAGTCCATGTTTGGCACTTCTTTCTTTACAAAAAATCTGTTTTCAAAAACGATTTGCCGGATTTGGACTCTTTGGTTCAGATTAAGAACCGACACAAATTGAGTCCAAACTGTAGCACATGAGGCCCTTACACGGGGCGCGTCTACAGTTTCTGGCGACTCTGCTGGGGATTTTAGAAAACTTGACTCAAACTCGTGATATCTTGTTTTGACTACACTTATGTGTTTCTTTGTATTGCATGTGCATTGGTGCGCCTAGGACACTGTGTTGGCCATCTGCTATTCCTGAGTGGTTTGCCAGAGGCTTGACTTTGTCAAAGCATGCAATAAGGCTGACCGGTTGTGGGCTTTGCCAGTATGGGAACACAAACCCCGGTTTTACTGGGGCACCCTTTTCGACCATTCGACCTAGTACATATTCGGAATCCATAGTGACCATTTCAAACTAGGACAGGTTGCTTAACCAATATAGGTTGTTGAAACCGCTGCGTGCGTAGTGAAACCTTAGCTCCTGACAAAATAGGACAGGGAAACCCTACCCTAACATAGGGGTGTTTTGGCTCTCACTTATCTGCTATGTGCTCTTAGAATTGGCCTCTACAGGACTGCACGTATCAGTTTGCAGGTTTGGGCATCAGGCCTGCGGGCACCAGTATTTTAATCAGTTATCTGCGGGTATCAGATCCAGCTTTGGGGACAGTGATTTGGGGAATAATGATCAGTGTTTGAGAACAGTGTATTCAGCTTATCGACAGGGTGTTGTCATGCCAAACCATGTGTTATGTTTATTTAAGTTGTTATGCTGTCCGTTTGTCTGGTCGTTTATTTCCTTATTATCGTTTTATTTATCTTTTTGCTAGGTAGTTTAGCACGATTGCTTCTGACCCAGTAGATATTCCCCAAGCACCCTGGATTAGAGGTCGTCGACTCCATCGATCTGAGGATCTAGTAGACGGACAACCAGTGTACTACTCATTACCCCCGGTTTCTACACGGAAGGCAGTCAGGTAGAGAATATCAGTTCAGCGATCAGTACAGAGGGCTTTATCTACCCCACCTGAGTACAGTAGAGATCAGGGTTCTGTTTCTCCTGCAGAGAGGGAATATATACCAGAAATTCAATCAGATCAGAGCAGTATGGCAAGCTTAGAGGAGACGGTGCGCCAGCTCCAAGAGAGCATGAAAACTATGCAGCAAGACGCTGTCCGACAGGCAGAGTTCGCCAAGCAACAGGCCACGGTTATGACTGAACAAGCAGAGTTAATCATGAGGCTACAACAACAAGCCGGAGCATCTGCTTCGCATCAAGCCCCTCCCTCGCCAGGAGTTCCAATACTCGGCGAGACAGCTAATGTTCAGAATGATACGGACATTTCCACAGGGCCACCTCCGCCCCCAATCCTATCCCAAATCCTACCCTAGTTATCCAAAATATCCACCAACCTACCGGACTCTCCCTTTGAGTTCGAGACAGATCCCACCGCATTAAAGTTGAGTAAGCTTGAAAAGCTGCTCAAGAGATCCCAGGGAGTCAAGACCATCCCTGATATTGAAGATGGGTACACCGATGCAGCTGTGACGCTGCCGGACCGATTCAAAATGTCGTACATCGACCGGTTTGATGGATCCGGGGATCCTATGGTACACCTGCGTTTGTTTTCAGACATCTTAAAGCCGATGGGCCTCACCAGACTGCAGAAGCTATCTCTATTCGGCCGGACCCTATCGGGTGTGGCAGCCATCTAGTATGCCAAATAAGAAGATGATGTCAAGAGAAACTGGGACGAGATGGCTGAGGCCTTCATTGCGCAATACTCATATAACACGCAAATCGAGGTTATGACCCGTGATCTTGAGACAACGAGGTAGGAGCCTAAAGAGAGCTTTTCAGAGTTCGTGACCGGATGGAGGGCTAAGGCCTCAATGATGACCCTAAGGCCCACATATAAAGATCAAATTCGGATGATTGTACGCAATCTCCAGCCTAAGCTGATGCAGAAAATGATCGTGCTCCCCTTCCCTATCTTTGCTGATCTGCATGAGATGGGAGTACAGATTGAGGATGCCTTGAAGCAAGGCTTAATTGATAATGATCGGGAGCAACCCAGAAGAACTTTCAATCGCAACACCAATGCAGGCCCGAGTGGCGTTACAACTGCAAGAGCCTCAGAAGTGAGCATGGTCACCACCATCCCCCCTCCCCCTCCAAGACCCATGGCAGCTACGCCTTTCTCCGGTGCGTCCGGAAGCAATACACAAACAGCCAGATACCCACCCAAAAACCAAAGAACCTTCGCTCCACTATATATGCCCCTGTCCAAAGCTCTGGGGGTCTTAATCAGAAAAGGGCACTTGAAGCCCTTAGAGCCGCGGCCATTGCCGGAAAGACTTCCCCCTACCCACAACCCAGCCAAATATTGCGCATTTCACCAACAGCACGGTCATGACACCGACCAGTGCTTCCGATTTCGTCATGAGGTTCAAGATCCCATTGATAACGGGGTGATTTTGCCACCTGAGAAACCTAATGTTACAACAAACCCTCTCCCACCACACAACCAAGCTCCACCTCCCAAAAGAATCAATTTTATCCAGACTGGGGTCGCGTCTTACGATCCTAGCATATATATCACTCCTTCCCACCTACCTAAGCCGGAGGTGTTCCTTCCTGACAGCACTAACTTGTGCATGTTGGACATCTCCAGAACCCAACCAGAGCCAATGGTGATGACCATCGAAGATGGGACATGGATGATTTCAGAGGAGAATGGGATTGTTGAGCCAGAATCTGAGGAATCTGGGAGTTCTGCTGAGGAAGCCTACAATCCGAGTGATTATATTCTGTCAGTAGGCCAGGTTCGGCCCATTGTAGAATTGCCGGAGAGGGTAGAGCTGTGTATGATCCAAGGGGATGGATTCGAGCAGGGGACAGATAATTTGACGGCTATGGAAGAGGACCTTGCCAACCTCCAGTTTTTCAACGACCAAGACCCAGGGGACGCAGCAATCAACTGGTTTGATTATGAGGAATCGACAGAGGCTACCGGGTGGTTGGATGATCAACCGGATGTTGTGGAAGAATTCCAACCAGAATAAGGCCCGGCAGGGGGGAGAATGTCAGTGACGGCCGGAAGGGCCGAAGAGCAGAGTACATCGCCGGAGAGCACCGGTGTCGAGAATTTTGCTCAGGATTGGAGCATCTTTGGATAATGTTGAGGAAATCATAGACTTGTTGAGGAAATCGTGAACTTAAGTTATCTCTTCCTCTCATGTGACTGAACCTATAAATAGGCCAAGAGAGATACAACGAAGAATCAATCGATCATTATCAACCATCAAACACATTTGTGTAGAGTTATTTAGGAGTAGTTCTAAATTAGCCATTTTAGGAGTAGATTAAACTCGTAGCTTTTTTCAACCCCTACTTCTCTTCTTTCTGTTGATTGTTGTATTTCTTCAATTTTTTGTTCTTATTTAAGTTTTTGTAACTAGTGACAAGTGACAATTTATTTGAATTAATACATATTCTATTTTGTTCCATTTCCTATTCATTTAATTACTTCTAGGGAAGTCCTTAATCTATTTAAAGTAAAGAACTCAACCACAAAACCTGATTTTTATTTGTGTTTTCTTGAAATTTATTTGAGTCTGTCGATCAAATCATTGTTGATTGGACTTAAACTAGATTTTTATCAACATAAATTGGCACGTTGAGCGAGACCATTCTAACTTGGAGTGATGATAATGAAGAAGCAGACTTAATCTTATGAAATCATGCTTTCAATAGATATGCTTACATCTTGTGTACCCATGGATACAAACCGCCAATGGAGTGGCAATGTTTCCATGAAAACAGATTATCAGTGGAATGCCCCATTTTCTGAAAATTGCTAGTGTTACGGTGGTGGTTCTACCACTTATTGTCAACATAATAGCATGACAAATGATATGAAAAGAATGATTTGACGTTGTGATGATGAAATTTATTAGTTCGGGAGTGAAATTTTAGCCCTAAAAGAAAAAATTAATTCTCTTTATAGGCAAAGATTTCAAATAATTTCATCATCTTCGTATTATTTGACGCAAAGAGATTTAAATTACTATGATGGAAAAATTCATTGACTTAAAGGCCAAATTTCTCTAATTGATAAAGAAATTCTATATTGGAAGAAAAAAATTAGAAGGCATAATAACCAATGAAGGAAGGGCCCTGTTTGGGTGTGCACTAATTCCAAAAAATTCAAACCAATTTAATTTGAATTAATAAAATTAAATTCAAATGTTTTTGGCCCAAAAAGATTAGAAGCCCAACCACGCACCTGCGTGTGTGGTGATTTTTGGGTCCAATGGGTCTAGCCCATTTTGCCCATAACCTCTCCCTCTAAAACACTTGGGTACCCCTTGGGGCACACCCCAAGTATCTCACCCTAAGCCTTATAAACCCTTTCAAAACCTCCCACCAAATCAATGTGGGACAAGCCAATTTACAACCTTAAGGAATTTCCACCAAAACTCCATTTTCATGGAGCACACTTTGGCTTCAATTTCCAATTCACTCGGTAATGGTTTTGAGCAACCAAATATACCACGTGAATCACAACGCGGCATAGAACGTGTTACCACTTTGACCCGAGTTAATCGACACTCGGGGCCCACCTAAAAAATAGACCTAACTTAGGAAAAATTAACCATTTCCAACAAATATAACCATAGAAAAAAACTATGCGAGTATTCGTTGTAATTTTTTGTGTTAGAATTTCTTGTACCTAACTTTTCTTGAGCATAAATATATTGAAAGGCTTAATCGATGCCTTAATTTCTAGGATGTCATGCCCATGTTTTTAGTCTCTTTAATCTTTATTAGTTCTTCAAATCGCGAATGATATGTAATAACACAATGTTTCAATGATAGGGAGAAAGATAGCGGCTGAAAGTTGCATTGGAGGCATGAAGGAGACACAAGAGATGATAGATTTTGTGACAAAACACAATATAGCGGCAGATATTGAGCTGATACCGATGGATTACGTGAACACTGCAATGGAGCGCCTTGGGAAAGTCGATGTTAGTTATCGATTCGTGATTGATGTATGGAATACATTAATGCTGTGTTTGGTTGGGAGATTTAGGAAGGAATTTGGAAAGAAAAATGGAAAAGGTAGGTAAAATGTGAATAAATCATACTTATATTTTACATAATTTCACACACATTTTTTCTTTCCTTTTCCAAATCCCTCCTCAAATTCCTCAACCAAACATAGCATAAAGGCAGCCTAATCTTCTAGCCTTGGCTTTTGAATTTCGCATTTTTTTTAGGTGTGTCTTGTCTTGTTAGATAAGAGTCTTTTACACTTATTTCCCATCTTTCGTTCTTCCTGTGATTTAGCACTCCAAGTTTTAGTAGTTTATCTCATTTTGAATAAATCATATTATGCGGGTAAAAAATCATACCAAATTGAGAACTGTTTTTCTTGAGGTTGAGAAGTGACACTGAATATTTTTTTTTTTTTGATAACTGAGTGTCCGGGCCAGCTTTCGCGCACCTCGACTAATCTCAGGGCCCTGAAGTTAACGACCGGGCAAACCTCCAGTGGCCCCAAGGTGTGACTCGAACTCGAGACCTGTGGATTTTATCCTCCAAGCTTTACCGCTCGGCCACCTGCCTTGGGGTTAAGTGACACTGAATATTAAGAACAATGATACATTTTTTAATTTTAAAATTTTAATTAAACTCTAATGATATGACAAGGAATAAAAAAAAATTAAAAAATAAGATCAAAATATCACATCACAATAAAATTTACTTCTATTAGAGTTTATTAAAACTTCCTTATTAGAGTTTTCAATCATTTATTTTTTATTTTTTTATTTTTTTATTTTTTTGTTGAATATTAAATATGAATGCGCAGAGCTCTTCACCAACAAAACCAAATTCCATAATTGCCTAAGTCAACAACTCACTCAAGAATATTTAGCATCCGTTTGGAAAGTAGGTTGACTTTTTAACTTTTTAATTTTTTTAATTATTTTATTCTGGGTTAAAAAATTTGACTTGAGAAGAGTTTTTTGACTTTTTTAGCTTTTTTGTGAGAGAAGAGTATAATGATTATGAGTTAGATGTGATGTTTTGTTTGTTATGGTTAAAATAACATATTTTGTCTTTTGTAGCTAAAATAGCTACAAAAACCCTTGCCAATTGCTCTAATACTGAAAGCTATTGAGCCTTTATATTGGTTATTTTGGAAATATGTTTTATGATTTTTTTAATTCATATTATTTTTTTATTTTTTATACTTTTTTTTAAAAAAAAATTTAAAAAAATTAAAAAATCAACTTTTAATTTAATTGTCAAAAGAAGTCATAGTAGTGTCATTCATCCATTTAGGTTTCGTCATTCATCCATTTTGGTTTCTTTTTCCATATAAGAATGTACTTGCCTAGAAACTATTCTCTATACGGGGCTCCTTTCTTAATTGGATTATGTTAGGTAGTTCCTTATCACATTGGGATTACTCAATCTAAAGCACCGTTAATCTCAGTGATTCATATCATTTCATTGACACCTTTGTTTGAGCTCTTGCCACATCAGCTGACATCATTAACCCATCTAGTCCTACTTAAAATTTTTCCACACAAATGGTTTTTAATTTTTCCAAGATAAAGCTTTGCAATTTATTCTCCAAAAAATAACTTGTTAGTGCTAGAATACTATTCTAGTTAGATTTGTTAATTCCTTAGACTCATGGAAAATTTAGCAAAAATTCTTCCATTGGACCATTGTTTAATGAAAAAGACAACTTAATTTATTTTGTTTCATAAACTCCCTAAGAATAAAATACGTAGTGTTTTGCAAAGTTGGTAAAAAACTAACTTTTTAGATTTTTTGGTGGCTTTTTTGGCAAAAAGCTGGGTTGTTTTAGGTAAAAAAAACTGATTTTTTTGGCTTAAAAAACCAAGAGTAGTGATGGAGACCCCCTCCAATCACCACCCTCACCACCTCCCACACACATGTGGCAGGTAGTGATTGGAGGACAAGGGAAACAAAAAAAAAAAAAAAAAAAATCCAACTAATGAGAGAGGGGGGGTCAAAGGGGGGGGGGGAAAAAGGGGGATGAATCATTGTTGTTTTTTAATCTCTCTAAAATTTGAAATCTCCCTCCAAATATTTAGTTTTTTGGCAACTAAAATATTCTTTTGTCGCTGAAAATATACTTTTGGCGACCAAACTTTTGGTCGCCAAATATTAAAAAAAAAAAAATTTCTTTTCATTCGGCTACTAAACAATTTTCGTAGCTAAAGCAAACTATACCACTACTAAAATATTCTTTTGTCACTGAAAATATACTTAAAGATAAAAATTTTTTTTTTTTCTTTTCATTCGGCTACTAAATAATTTTAGTAACTAAAATTAACTATACGACTACTAAAAGATGCTGAAAATATAGTTTTGGCTACCAAAATTTTGGTTGCCAAATATAAAAAATAAAAGAAAATTTCCGTTCGGATACTAAACAATTTTAGTAGCCAAAACTAGCTATACGGCTACTAAAAAAAATTTTAGTTGCCAATTGTGATGTTTTTAGCAACTAATTTTTTTTTTTTTAGTCGCCAATAATCAATATTCTCCCACTAAAAAAAATTAGTAGCTAAAAATTTGACTTTTGCCAACTAATATTATTTTTGGTCGCCAATTCCACAACTTTTGGCGACTAAATTTTTTTTAGTCGCCAAAAGCGAATTTTGTTGTAGTGTAGATAATTTGGCAATAGTTCAAGGGTAGAAAATGAAATTAAACCTCAATAACATTTTATTTTATTTAATGAGTCTTGAAACTTGTTCAATTGTCGAGTGGCATATAGCCGCGCTGTAACAACCCCGACCTATGATTAGCCTTTAATGAAATTCTAAATTTATTTGCATGTGAAAAAAAATTATTTATAGTATTTATGTTCCAACTAGTGATCATTTATTCTTACGAGTCTCTCAAATCCGTTCAAATTCATAGCATAACTTGAAAAAAAATTCAATCTAAAATCCTGTGACTAGTTTGGGGGATGTTTGACCTGATTTGGCATTAAGCTTTGCTATTGTGGAAACAATTAGATCTTTATGAAAAATGATTTGAAGCTCTAATTTTTGAGTTCTAAAAGAAGCTCTAATGAGTTGACAGTTGGCTCCACCCACACTGATGTGATGTTTTGGTCTTGGTTTATTTTTATTTTATTTTATTTTTATTTATTGCCATGTCGTTAGTGCTCCATTAGAGCACCAAAATTAATGGTATGAATCATTGCTGGATCTTTATCTATCTAAAGACTTGTCTTAGTATCTTGAAGTCTTGCATATACATATGCCAAGTGAAAATTTATATTCCTAAATTACCTTTTAATCTCACTTAGTAGTTATCACACATTAATAAAGGTTAATACAATTTTATTTTACACATAAATTAAATTATGAAAAAAATCTATATTAAACAAATATTTATATAATACATGCATTTACATATAGAAACACTAATTATCTATACTATTATCTAAAACAAAGTTTTAAACAGGTCTATTAAAGTCATATATCACGTTTTTTCGGTTGATTTGATACCTATTATGCTATTAATATCTATTAGTAAAAATTTAGTTTAACAAACACAAAAGATGAAACTTTAGTTGAGTTTTATATTTTAAACAGATTAAAGATTTCTTTAGAAGTAGTTAAATGAAGAAAAAAAATTAGAACAAAATAAAATATGTATCATTTAAACAAATTATCACTTGTTACAAGTTACATGAACTTAAACAAGAATAAAAACTAAAAAATACATCAATTTGATAGAAGAAAAGAAATAGGAGTTGAAAGAAGTTATCATTGATTCACTCTTATAATTACTAATTTGACTATTCCTAATAGAAACTAATATCACGATGTATAAATGATTTGATTTGATTGTTTTCTTTTTCTTATTTATATAGGCAAACTCTCTCAAAAACAGCTTTCTTAATTCATGTGCCATCTTCTACAATGTTTATCATAAACAGTCACCACTTTTGCCTATTGATCAAAGTCACGTATCCTTCAATGTAGTGTGTCTATTTGGTGCAGTTTAAAAGTTATTTATTTTAGTTTTTAGTTTAATTTAAATTATTTTGATGTGTTTGATTTAATTTAACAATACAGCTTATAACTTTTTGTAAGTCAAAAATCAACTTATTCTTTGAGTGGGACATGAAATGCTTAATTTATAAGTCAGAAATCCCCTTATGTTCATAGTTATAAGCTATAAGCTATTAAGACATAAGGTATAAGTACTTTCCCACAGTTCTACTAAATAGGGCCAGTAACTTCCTCTACTTTTTCGGAAGATTATTTTCTCTAATTCCTTAAAATTTGCACATTATCAATTGACCATAACTGTGTCCTATTTGTGCTCCTTTTTTGCCATTCAATTTGAAACTCATGATTTGTCAAGACCACCATCATGTGTCACTCATGGCTTGCTTTGTTTATATTGACAGATAATTTACAAAATGTGTGCAAAAAATAGGTTATTGAGATGAGTTATGTTAGAGACCTCAATCAAATTATCAAATATTTTATCAAATCTTTCACATAGGTGTGGGACCCACATACATATGAAGTTTGTAGGTCCCACACCAATGTGAAAGATTTGATAAAATATTTGGTAATCCATTTAGGTCCATAACATTTTCCTATTAAGATATGACTTGTATAATAATTGTGTGAGTGATTTTCTGATCACACTGCCCGCTTAGTAATCAGCTAGAGAGCACTGACAGAATAGATGGCTTCAGTTATCCTGCAACAGAAAGAAGAGGCTCCGGCGGTGGCTCCTCCACCCAGAGGCACTCTGACGATCAAGTCAGTATATCTCTCAAAGATAATCAAGTGCTAAACTTACTGCTCAAAGCATAAATTGCGTACCTTAGACCCACGGGGGTGCCTTTCTTTTATAGTTTACTTAATCCTAGTCCTACTAGAAGCCTGACTTGTATGGACTCCTGTTCAATACTTACCCTGGACTCTTCAAGAGATAAAGATAAACTTTCTAAGAGTTTTATCCTTATCTTGGCTAAATCTCCTTTTTATTCTAGGACTTTTGTCCCTTATCTTTTATCCTCTTATTTCGGATTCCGATATCTTCGGAGATAATCTCAGCCTTGCCGAGATAACCTCGGCGTCACGACCAGGACACGTGGCACCTCGGCTGACACGTCAGCGTCACCTTGCCACGTGTTGGTACTCAGAAAATATAGAGGATGCTTTACCTATATCAAGGTTTTACCTCGGTATTCTGAGGTGATGGAACCTATATCATTCCGTTTTTCCAGTACGTCGGTTTTCTGTATCTCAGCCGAGATCATTATTTTGGCCGATATCCTTTTATTGAAGAACAAGAACTTCAAGAATCCTTCCACGCGTATGAGCTGTCATACACCATAATTCAACCGTTTTTAACCACGCGTTTCTTTCTTACTGGTTCGTACCTGTGACGCGTCCATAAGCCGTCTCTTTCTCACGCGCGCCGTCTGACGTATACATTCTTCTAGGCGTATTGATTATTTTTTGCCGCCGTTTTCATTTTTGACAAAATCTTTCTCCCTTTCTTCATTTTTCCACTTTTGCATCTGATTTCTCTTGTTTTCTCTCTCTCTAAACTCTTTCTTTCGAATCTGCCATTGCTTAAGCTCCAAGCTCTGCA
Source organism: Camellia sinensis (assembly GCF_004153795.1). Taxonomy (NCBI): domain Eukaryota; kingdom Viridiplantae; phylum Streptophyta; class Magnoliopsida; order Ericales; family Theaceae; genus Camellia; species Camellia sinensis. The sequence continues at coordinate 1,219,195 of NW_021024524.1, read as the reverse complement.
GTTGTCTTCCGTTCTCCCTTCTTGTGAAGCTTTCGTCGTTCTCGTTACATCCGTAACTATCGTCTGACTCCGGCAATCTTCATACCGGCTTCACTTTTTTCTGGTAAGCTGTTGTTCCTTTCGTTTTCAATTCTGTTGATATTCTTCATTACTTGTTGCCTTTACTGCATCTGTTGGAACTTTTTATTTACGATTCATACACCTGAATGTATCCTTTCCATAATTTGCCTTTGCCCATATCTTGAACACACGCATTATTTCACTACTTCCCTGTATCTTTGTCACTAATCTTGGCCCTGTATTTCTTGTATTCTTTATGCTCTTGATAAACCATCTCTGTTCTTGATTCTGAAATTCCATTCTTGCTTTCGGTTTTTTATGTCTTTTCCAGATTTGTGCCTTTGATCTTCATCTCCATAGTTTTAGGTTTAGGATTTGTTTGTAGAACCCACGATTTACGGCAAAACTGAAACATTCCTTACAAATTTTTGTACCAGCTCAAACTTAGGTTTTTGCCGAGGTCCCATTAATAAGAAACATATTCTTTCTGAATTTCAACCCTTCTAATTCAGGCCGACATCATGGGTATGTGGAGACATAGGGTAGATACCCCAACCAAACTTGAGTACTTTAGGCAAGAGTTCTCCATCCCTGCCGATGTCCATCTGAGACTGGCTGGGGATGATGACTCCATCATGCCTACAGAAAACTCCATGCCCTTTCCCATTGTAGCTTTTACTGAGTGCGGACTCCGGCTCCCACTCAACATCCTTTTTCGCGAGATTCTTCACTATTATAAGTTGAACCCCATGCAACTGGCAATCAGCTCCTATCGAGTGATCTTTGGTGTCATAGCCTTAGCTAAACAGGAAAACGTTAGGATCACCGTAGCCGATATCCAGTATTACTATACCATGTGTGCCCTTAATTTGAAAGAAAAAGGCTACATTTATTACCTTAAGCCGAGGTCTACAGAATTCAAAATCGTAGCCGACCTCCCAAACTCCAACAAGGGGGCTGGAGATGACTATCTTATTACCTCGGGAAATTAGGAGTTTGCTCCAGATGAGGACATCCATCTCTACCCTCTTCTCCGATCAGTTTTAGAGGGCAAGGGTAAGAGCCCAATATTCAGTTTTTCCTGTTTTCTTTCAAAATCTTAAATACTTTGTCTGTTTTTGACGTTTGTTCTTCTTGCAGCTGTTCGTCAGCCACTGAAAAATTTTTGCCAATCCTTTGTTCCCAGCAAGGATTTGAAGAAACTTCTGGACTTGCCAATCCACAAAAGGAAAGTGCCTGTGCTTCTCAATTTTATTCCATCATACAAGTCAACTTTGCCCGACGTTCCCAAAAGGAAGAAAAAAGCCTTTCTCCACCCTCTGCTACAACCCTGTTGACTGCATCTACATCACGAACAGATCAAGGATCAACATTTGATCCAGCTGATCAGCCATCCACTTCGGCTCCATACCTGGTCCCAATATCAAAGCGAAAACGTCGGCAACGACTTGTCCTTACTGTCGAGATGGGTCGCCCTAAGCCAGTTGCAAAAGATCTTTTGGCCAGTATTCCATCATCTATTGATCAGCAGCCAGCACAAACCCTTCCTCCACCTAAGCCAAAAAGAATTAAGAAGGCCCAACCAAAGGTTAAAGTTACTCAGACTGAGTCTGAGGATACCCTGCCTATCTCAAGGTTGGCGGAGAGTGACAAACCTCAACCCTCTGCTGGGAAGAGGCGCTCAGAAACCTAGCCATCAGAGTCCCCAAAATCTAAAAAGCCAAGGTCTTTTTCCGCTACGACTTCAGGATCTAAGAAGAGCGATGCCCCCTGGTCCCCAAAAATTACTTTGGAGGATAAGCTAGTCTTGGCTACTGATAGTGCCGACGACATCAATGTCGGCGTAGCCTTAAGCACAGCTATGCTCCTTCCTGGCAACCTTGACCGCAACGCCGAGTTGAGCGAGTATGAGAATTATACGTTGATGCTTCAACGCTCCGTTCAAGTAAGTGTTTTCTTCTTGGTAATTTTATTTTTTCTGTTTTGTATTTAGAAAATTTTGTGCTAATTTTTGCCTTGTGTTCTTTCAGGCTATCCAGTATGCCCACTCATTTTCTGTTCAATCCTTTGAAAATCGGAAAAAGTTGGCCGACATGAAGAAGGAGTTCTCTTCTCTCCAAAATATTAATAAGGGCCTTGAATAAAAAATGAAGAAGCTGGAGGATCAAGCCGAGGCTGCAATTAAAGCTCAGAACAATGCCGAAGAGAAGGCTGAGGCTATCAGGAAAGTGGCTGAGTCCCAAAGAAAGGAGGCCGAGGAGAAGATGGCCCAAGCCAAGAAAGAGCTTCAAGAAGCCTTGGCCACCAAAGAGGCTGAAATAAAAGATGCTGATGAAAAGGCATATGCCCAAGGCATGGCCGACGTTACAGATGCTTACGAACAGCAAGTGAAGGAGGCATGCAACAAGGGTTTTACCCTTGGTTGGATGTCCCTTCTAAAGAAACTTAACGTCCCAGAGGACTCGCCGTTAAGAAAACCTGATGCCATTCATCTGCCATTTCTTCCATTTCAACCTCCAAATCAAGATGTCGGCGAATCCGAATCTGAGGAAAATGATGAGGATGAGGATCAGGCCTTGGTGAGAAAATTCAAGGATGCCGATGGGGCCAAGTCCCCTCCCCAGAATGAGCAAGTCCTAGACTTGACTCAGGATGAGGAAGGTGATGAGGTTCCCATAGAAGCTGTTCCCGAGAATGCACTAGCCGACATCTCTTCTGCGGACAAGAGTGTTGAAGAAACTCTGCAAGAAATTGATACCGAGATAACGGCAGATAAGGCTGCTGGGATGTCTTCTCAACCAGCATCTGATCTTCAAATTCAACCAACTGATGGAGAGGAGTCTTAGCTTCATGTTTTTCTTTTGCTTACTTGTATTTTGTTGCTTCTTTATCTTTTGGAACAATGTATGCTTTTTGTATGGCCGATATGCCCTTTTCTTGGTGAATGAATATAATTTTTCTTTTCTTGTCTTCTCTTTATTGCTTTGTGCATCATTCTATACTTAGAACATTTTGCATGCCTTATGTACTCTTCCTTCTTTGTGCAATCTTCTCAGGGTGACACACCTCGGTTATCTCACCTGACGATTTACCTCGGCAAGCACCTGTCCTGCAAGTTGCTTATAACTTTCAACAGGGATAAACATATACTGGTTTAATCTCAACTTTATAAACTTTTCTCAAGTTATAACAAGTGCTAAACAATGATCTATTTGTAAATTGTTACAAATTTCCACAAGCGTTAAACAATATACATTGGTTTAACTTCAATTTGTAAATTGCTACAAATTTCAACAAGCGTTAAGCATTACTTCGGTTTAATTTCAATTTGTAAATTGCTACAAATTTCAACAAGTGAAGATAAACAATTATCTCGGCTTAACTTCAACTTGTAAATTGCTACAAATTTCAACAAGTGAAGATAAACAATTATCTCGGCTTAATTTCAACAAGTGAAGATAAACAATTATCTCGGCTTAACTTCAACTTGTAAATTGCTACAAATTTCAACAAGTGAAGATAAACAATAATCTCGGCTTAACTTCAACTTGTAAATTGCAACAAATTTCAACAAGCGTTAAGCATTAATTCAGTTTAACTTCAACTTGTAAATTGCTACAAATTTCAACAAGTGAAGATAAACAATAATCTCGACTTAAACTTCAACTTGTAAATTGCTACAAATTTCAACAAGCGTTAAGCATTTGTGTCTTCTCTCTGCTCCCAATGTGAACCTAAGTTCCACTTGGGTTCTCATTATTAGAAATAACATGATGTATCTTTTATCAATTCACAAGTCTTTGGAAAATTCTACTAAGATTTTATTGATGATGTCGGCAAAAAAATAACAACGAACATCTAATGATAGAAAATTTTCAAATTACAAGTGTTCCATGGTCTTGGCAATGCTTTGCCCTCATTGTCTTCAAGCCGGTATGCTCCATTGCCTAATACCGAAGTGATTCTGTAGGGTCCTTCCCAGTTTGGGTCAAGCTTGCCCTCTCTGGGGTCTTTCTTGTTGCCAACAACTTTTCTATGGACTAGGTCGCCGACCTGAAAATCCCTTGGATTGACCTTCTTATTATAAGCTCTAGCAAGCTGCTGCTGGTACGCTGCGAGCTGAATTGCAGCTTTCTCCCTTCTTTCTTCTAAGAGATCTAGATCTCGGGCTAGAAGTATGTCATTAGTCCCATTCTCTACTCCCTGGGTTCTAATCCCTGGGATGCCGATCTCCAGTGGGATGACTGCTTCTGTGCCGTAGGCCATGGGAAAGGGGGTTTCTCCTGTTGATCTTCTCGGCGTAGTCCGATATGCCCAAAGTACGTTGGGCAACTCGTCTACCCACTTTCCTTTTGCTGCCTGCAGTCTCTTCTTTATCCCATCCAAAATTACTTTGTTGGATGCTTCTACTTGCCCATTGCTTTGGGGAAAACTTGGTGTTGAAAAGTAATTCTTTATTTTGAATTTCGCACAGAAGTTCTTGATGAGTTTGCTGTCAAACTGCGTTCCGTTGTCGGCAACTATTGCTCTTGGAATGCCAAATCTGGTGATGATGTTTCTCCATATGAAGTTCTTGACGTCCACATCTCGGATTTTGGCAAGAGGTTCTATTTCTATCCACTTCATGAAGTAATCTGTTGCTGCCAGCAAGTACTTCCTTTGCCCAGCTGCTTGGGGCAACTGCCCAATGAGATCCATGCCCCATTGGGCAAATGGCCATGGACTGGATACAAGGTTCAGGTCAGCAACTGGCTAGTGTATCAAAGGTGCGAACCTTTGGCATTGTTCACACTTCTTCACGTAGGCTTTTGCATCTTTTTGCATGTAGGGCCACTGATACCCCTGGGTAATGGCCCTGTGAGCCAGTGATCTGCCCCCAGCATGGCTTCCACAAATCCCTTCATGGATTTCATATAGAAAATCTTCCACCTGCAAAGGATGTACGCACCTTAAAAAGGGGCCAGTGAAGGACCTTCTGTAAAGATGTCCGTCCGCTGTCAGATTGAATCTTACCGACTTCAATCTGACCTTGTGTGTTTCCTTATGGTCTTCTGGCAGCTTTTCCTCTTTTAGGAATGCAACAATTGCATCCATCAAGCTTGGTCCCAAGTCCACACACATTGCTTCTTGTTCTGTGATCGGTTGTTCTATGCTCGGGCTTGACAAATAGTCAATCATTATTGTCCTTGTTTTTCCAGTTTGCATTGAGCTTGCCAAGTTGGCCAACGCGTCGGCGTGGCTGTTATCATCTCGGCTAATTTGAAGAAGTCGGCAGTTGCAAAATAAGGCTGCCAGCCTGATGACTTCCTTTGCGTATGCCGACATTCTCTCATCTCGGGTTGCGAACTCTCCTGTTGTCTGATTTACTATAAGTTGTGAATCACAAAAAATTATTACCTCATCTACTTCTGCTGCCACTGCCAGCTTTAGTCCTACAATCAATGCTTCATATTCTGCCTCATTATTCGAGGCCTTGAACCCTAATCGAATAGACTGTTCCAATATCTCTCCATTAGGAGATATAAACACTACTCCTGCCCCTGCTCCTTGCCGGTTTGAGCTCCCATCAACAAACAGGCGAAAGGAGTCGCCGATGTAAATGCTACAGGGTCTGAGTTTTTCCTTTTTTTGTTTTTTTACCTTTGGCTGGGTTTCTCCTTGTTTGCTTAGACATTGTTCATCTTGGCTCAACGGAGCCCGATGTTTGATGGATTCTGGCGTGAATTCGGCCACGAAGTCGGCCAAAACTTGGCCCTTAATTGCTGTTCTCGGCTTGAACTCCAGGTCGTACTGGCCCAAGGCCACTGCCCATCTTGCTATTCTTCCTGTTAAGTCTCCTTGTTGTAACAAGGACTTCAGTGGGTGCTCTGTTAGCACTATAATCTTGTGCGCTTGAAAGTAATGGTTCAGTTTCTTTGAAGCCATTATTAAGGCCAGCATCAATTTCTCTAGTGGTAGGTACCTTATTTCTGCATCGGCCAAGGTTTTGCTTACATAATAAACAGCCTTTTGCTCCCCTTTTTCCTCTCGGATTAGTACTGCGCTTACTGCGTGTTCTGAAATTGCTAAATACAAAAACAGTTCTTCTCCAGGTTCAGGTGTTGAGAGGGCTGGAGCCGTGGTCAGATATTTCTTTAGGTTGGACAAAGCGGCTTCACATTCCTCAGTCCATAGGAAGTCCGTGGCTTTTTTCACCAGGTTGAAAAAGGGTTTACATTTGTCTGAGCTTCTGTTGATGAACCTGTTTAGGGCAGCGGCCCTTCTAGTTAGCATCTGCACCTGTTTTGCCGATGTAACAAGCCCGCGGGGGACCTCGCTACAGCTCGGACTCGACTTTTGTAGTCACGGTTCTAAGTCTGAACCAAAGAGTCCAAATCCGGCAAATCGTTTTGAGAAAACAGATTTTTGAAAGAAGTGCCAAACATGGACTGCTTTGCCAGATACAGAGTCGCCACCTAAATATTTTATTTTGGGAAATTTAGGAAACCCTGACTCGGTGCCAAAAGGCCACGCGTCCGTCATCACCAAAGTTGCCTCGGCTCGGGAACTTGGGTACGATTGGGGAAGGTCACTTCGTGAGCACCCCCACATGGCGCGGAGGATGTGTTTCTATCAGGATTTACCCTAGCCGAGGTCCAAGTTGTACAGAACATCTTAGCTGTTGATGAGGGGTTGTATGTCAGCTCACAGTCAGTGTACCTCATGAACAAGCTCCAGCACATCCCCGAGATGGGATTAGGGAAAAGTGACCGGAAAGTCATTGCAACATCAGCCGAAGTGCCGCACAACCCGCATACCTTTGGTTTAGGCTATCTGCCTACCAAAGAGGATTGGGTGAGGAAAGACAAAGAGATGGCCGGAAGAGCCAGAGCAAAGCAGGCCGGGAAGCGTTATGAGTTGATGCATTGGCCTATCCAGGGTACCCTAAATGGACGCTTTGTCTGGGAGGGGGAAGACTTTCCGTTCTGTGGCTTCCCCGAGCCGTGGTTGAACGCAGAAATGAAGCGCGTACCGGGGTTTGAGATTTTCTTTGCTCTACAACTACCTGAGAATGACATCACCGAAGAGCAGACAGGCTCATTAGCCGAGGCTAAGCAAAGTAAGGAAGTGCAGTCTGAGGACGCTGAAAATGAAATGGGGGTAGCACTGGCGTGTCTACTTTCAGATCCTCCAATCTCATCGTTAGTATAAGTACCATCTTACATTTGTCCATGACCACTTTTAGTCACTTGCAGTTGCGTAATGCCACTTGCCTCGGTTGCGTGCCTGTGTGCACGCATTTCGACGGCATCTCATTTTCACAAGCATAGTGCATACTAGGTGGTATCTTAGATATGCATTCTGTGCATTTTTCTCGGTTTGTGTGCCTGTTGCTGGCAGCATTTCGAGGCATCTTCATTTTCACAGCATAGTGCATCTAGGTTGTATCTATAGATTTACATTCTGTCATTATTCCTCGGTTGTGCGTGCCTTTGTGTGCACGCATTTCGCAGCATCTCTTTACATAGATCGTCGCATCCTAGTTAATCTTAGATTGCATTCTGTCATTTTTCTCGGTTTGCATGCCGTGTGCACGCATTTCGAGGCATCTCACTTTCATAGCATTGTGTATGTTTGAATTTGTATCTTAAGTTTGGCATTTTCATGACATGTTTCATGACTATTGCCATCGTTATCCGGGAAATAGGAAGTTAGCCCCGGGCACGGGAAACGGAGGTGGCATTTCGCTACTTCCGATAGTAACGGGAACGTAATCTCAAGATTTTCCCCAGTCCGCGACACTCCGATTATTCCATGACTGGGTTAGTTTTATGTGTTTATACGTGCATTCATTCTATATTGAGTTGTGCATTTCGACTCCTCGGCCTCATGCCTCGGATATGCGTTGAATTGGTTGGCACGAGGATCGAGGCATGATATATTTGTGGAATTACATTGTCGATGCCCAATTTCCGCTCTCTGATTGCAGCAAAATGAAGAATCAACAACTTTTCGGAAGCTCGCACGCTTTCCAAGAATTAACTTGCCTAACAGAGGCTAATTGGGGCATCCCGGTGATTTCCGCGCAAGACAAACCCGGACATGGCATCGTTCCATCAGAAGAAGGCAGTCCTGGCTCGCATGCCAGTTTATTTAAGCTTTCTTAGTTTAATTGTTAAATTAATTAGGAATTTGACTTATATCGGACTGTTAATATTTGGATTGTAATATTTCTTTTTATTTCGGGACTGTTATATTTATTCAGACCCTCTGCACGAGGCATAACGTATTAATAATGTGGCGTGTGTGTTTGTTATGTCTCTCCAACCCACTGCTTTCTCCCTTTTATTTATCCGCTTACGCATGGTTAGATTATAGGGCATTTTATTTCGCAATTAGCATCGTATGATTAACATGTTTGCATCACTTCTCTGTTATTGCATCGCACCGCGGCTTCGGCGCATCATACTTAACTGCATTGTATTATTTCAATCTAAATTGAATACACTGTTAGTTTGTAGCATTTCATATACCATCTTAGAATAGCCGAGCCCTGCCTATAGTTCAGCATTTTAATGTGTTGCTTAGCATTTCGTTATAATTAGGATCATGCATGATTTCTAATGAAGTTTCTTGTTTTGGCTTGGAGTACTCGGTAAGTTTTATGCTTAGCATCCTTGATGTGTAGTGACGTGACTTGCCGATGAATAGCATTGCTTACCATTGAGGCTATATGCTTATATGTGAATGACGCCTGAATGCCTGTGGGTGAAGGTTGGGTTGTTTTGAATTTGCGAAAACAAATCATTGACTGTGAGTTTTTAAGCCACTTTGAATAGTGGCAAAACATCTTTTCTTAAGCCCACTGATAGATGGCAAAAACCATCTTTTCTAGCCCACGCCGAGGGTTGGCAAAAATCTGTATTTTAAGTTCCTATTGCGAGGTAGCAAGCCATCTTCAAAAACAAACATGAAATGTTTTTGTTTCAAATTTCGGGCGACCCAGTCTACTTAATGCTGTGTGCATCACATAGTTAAACTGGCTAATACCGAATAAGAACTCACAACTGTTTTCAAAAATAAGATGTCATTGGTAGTAGAGCGGTCATATGACCCGGGGAAGCGGGGGTGTCACGAAGTGACCTTCCCCAATCGTACCACAAGTTCCCGAAGCCATGGCCAACTTTGGTGTGATTACGGACACGTGGCCTTTGGCAACGAGTCAGGCGTTCCTTAAATTTCCCATTAAAAAAAACATTTAGGTGGCGGACTTCTGTATCTGGTGCAAAGCAGTCCATGTTTTGGCACTTCGTTTCAAAAAATCTGTTTTCTCAAAAACGATTTGCCAGGATTTGGACTTCTTTGCGTTCAGACTTAGAACCGTGACTACAAAGTTCGAGTCCGGAGCTGATTAGCAGGGTCCCACCGCGGGCTCTGTTAACTCGGCCAAAACAGTGCAGATGCTAACTAGAGGCCGCTGCCCTAAACAGGTCATCAACAGGAAGCTCAGACAAATGTAAACCCTTTTTCACCTGGTGAAAAAAAGCCACGGGGACTTCCTATGGGACTGAGGAATGTGAAGCGCTTTGTCCAACCTTAAAGAAAATATCTAGACCACGGCTCCAGCCCTCTCAACAACCTGAACCTGGAGAAAGAACTGTTTTTGTTATTTAGCAATTTCAGACACGCAGTAAGCGCAAAAGTACTAATCGAGGGGAAAAAGGGGAGCAAAAGGCTGTTTATTGTTAAGCAAAACCTTGGCCGATGCAGAATAAGGTTACCTACCACTAGAGAATCTGATGCTGGCCTTAATAATGGCTTCAAGGAAACTTTGAACCATTACTTTCAAGCGCACAAGATTATAGTTGCTACAGAGCACCACTGACAGTGCCTTGTTACAAACAAGGAGGACTTACAGGAAGAATAGCAAGATGGGCAGTGGCCTTTGGGCCAGTACGACTGGGTTCAAGCCGAGAACAGCATTAAGGGCCAGTTTTTGGCCGACTTCGATTGGCCGAATTCACGCCAGAATCATTCAAAATCGGAGCTCCGTTGAGGCCAAGATGAACAATGTCTAAAGCAAACAAGGAGAAAAACCCAGCCAAAGGTTAAAAAAACAAAAAATAGAAAAACCAGACCCTGTAGCATTTACATGGCGACTCCTTTCGCCTGTTTGGTTGATGGGGAGCTCAAAAACCGGCAAGGAGGGCAGGGGGCAGGAGTAGTGTTTAATATCTCCTAAGTGAGAGAGATATTGGAAACAGTCTTATTCGATTTAGGGTTCAATGCTCGAATAATGAGGCCAGAATATGAAGCATTGATTGTAGGACTAAAGCTGGCGTGGGAGCAGAAGTAGATGAGGGTAATAAATTTTTTTGTGATTCCAACTTATAGATAAATCAGACACAGGAGAAGTTCGCAACCGGAGATGAGAGAATGGTCGGCATCGCAAGAAGTCATTCAGGGCTGGCGCCTTATTTTGGCAATGCCGACTTCTTCAAAATTAAGCGAGATGATAACAGCCACGCGCGACGCGTTGGCCAACTTGGCCAAGCTTCAATGCAAACTGGAAAAACACAGGACAATAATGATTGACTATTGTCAAGCCGAGCATAGAACAACGATCACAGGACAAGAAGCAATGTGTTGTGGACTTTGGACAAGGCTATGATGGATTGCCAATTGTTTGCTATTTCCTAAAAGAGGAAAGCTGCCAGAGACCATAAGGAAACACACAAGGGTCAGATTGAAGTCTGGGTAAGATTCAATCTGACAAGCGGACGGACATCTTTACAGAAAGGTTTCCTTCACTGGCCCTTTTTAAGGTGCGTACATCTTTGCAGGTGAGAGATTTTCTATATGAAATTCCCATGAACGGGATTTGTGGAAGCCATGCTGGGGGCAGATCACTGGCTCACAGGGCCATTTTACCCAGGCGGTATCAGGTTGGGCCTTACATTGCAAAAAGATGGCAAAGCCTACTGTGACGGAAGTCGTGAAACAATGGCCAAGGTTCGCACCTTGATGTACACTAGCACAAGTTGCTTGACCTGAAACCTTGTATCCAGTCATTGGCCATTTGCCCAATGGGGCATGGATCTCATTGGGCAGTTGCCCACAGCAGCTGGGCAAAGGAAGTACTTGCTGGCGCAACAGCATTACTTCATGACAGTGGGATAGAATATTTTTTTTTTGACCTTCTTGCCAAAATCCGAGCATTTTGGACGTCAAGGGAACTTCATTATGGAGAAACATCATCCAGGATTTGGCATTCCAGAGCAATAGTTGCCGACAACGGAAACGCAGTTTGACAGCAAACCATTTTCAAGAACTTCTGTGCGAAATCAAAATAAAGGAATTACTTTTCAACACCAAGTTTTCCCCAAAAGCAATGGGCAAGTAAGAAGCTCCAACAAAGTTAATTTTGGATGGATAAAAAGAGACTTTGCAGGCAGCAAAGGAAAGTGGGTAGACGAGTTGACCCAACCGTACTTTGGGCATATCGGACTTACGCCGGGAAGGATCAACAGGAGAAAACCCCCCTTTCCATGGCCACGGCACAGAAGCAGTCATCCCACTTGGAGATCGGCATCCAGGGATTAGAACCCCAGGGGAGTAGAGAATGGGAACTAATGACATACTTCTAGCCGAGAATCTAGATTTCTTAAAAGAAAGAAGGAGAGGAAGTGCAATTCAGAATCGCAGCCGTACCAGCAGCAGCTTGCTGAGCTTTATAATAAGAAGGGTCAATCCCAAGGGATTTTTCAGTCGGCGACCTCAGTCCATAGAAAAGGTTGTTGGCAACAAGGAAGGACCCCAGAGAGGGCAAGCTTTTGACCCAAACTGGGAAGGACCCTACAGAATCACTTCGGTATAGGCAATGGAGCCATACCGCTTGAAGACAATGAGGGCAAAGCATTTGCCAAGACCATGGAACACTTGTTTAATTTTTTGAAAATTTTCTATCATTTAGAGTTCGTTGTTAAAAAACTATATTAAAAAAAAAACAAAACAAAAAAATTACACCTTATTTTTTTGCCGACATTCATCAATAAAAATCTTAGTAGAATTTCCAAAGACTGTGAATGATAAAGATACATCATGTTATTTCTAATAATGAGAACCAAGTGAACTTTGGTTCACTTTGGGAGAGAGAGAAGACACAATTTAACGCTTGTTGAATTTGTAGGCAATTTTACAAGCTTGGAAGTTTAAGTCGAGATTATTGTTATCTTACTTGTTGAATTTTGTTAAGCAATTTACAAGTGAAGTTAACTGAATTAATGCTTAACGCTGTTGAATTTGATTGCAATTTACAGTTGAAGCTTAAGCCCGAGATTATTGTTATTCTTCACTTGGTTGAATTTTGTTAGCAATTACAAGTGAAGTTAGCCGAGATAATTAGTTTATCTTCACTTGTTGAAAAGCAGAGATAATTGTTTATCTTCACTTGTTGAAATTATGGTTTTAGCAATTATCAAGTGAAGTTAAGCGAGATATTGATTTATCTTCACTTGAATTGAAATTGTGTGCATTACAAGTTTGAAGTTAAAAACTAGAAGTTAATGCTTACGCTTGTTAAAATTTGCTAGCAATTTACAATTTGAAAGTTAAGCCAAGATTATTGTTTATTTCACTTGTTTGAATTTTGTACATTTACAAAGTTGAAGTTAAACATGAAGTATGCTTAAACGCTTTGTTGAAATTATAGCAATTTACAAGTGAAGTTAGCCAAGATTATTGTTTATCTTCACTTGTTGAAATTATGTTATCAACTTTTACAAGTTGAAGTTAAGCGAGATAATGTTTATCTTCACTTGTTGATAATTTGTTAGCAATATTACAATTGAAAATTACCGAAGTAAATGCTTAACGTTTGTTGAATTTTGTAGCAATTTACAAATGAAGTTAAACCAAATGTATATGTTTAACGCTTGTGGAAATTTTGTAACAAATTTACAATTAGATCATTGTTTAGCACTTGTTATAACTTTTGAGAAAAGTTATTAAGTTGAGATTAAACCAGTTTATATGTTTGATCCACTGTTGAAAGTATAAGCAACTTTGGCAGGACAGAGTGCTTGCCGAAGGTAAATCGCCATCTAGGTTAGAGATAACCGAGGTGTGCACCCTTGAGAAGATTAGCACAAAGAGGAAGAGTATCATAGGCATGCAAATTGTTCTAAGTATAGAATGATGCACAAAGCAATAAAGAGAGACAGAAAAGAAAAAATTATATTCATTCACCAAGAAAAGGCATATCGGCCATACAAAAGCATACATTGTTCCAAAAGATTAAAGAAGCAACAAAATACAAGTAAGCAAAGAAAAACATGAAGCATAAGACTCCTCTCCATCAGTTTGGTTGATTTGAAGATCAGATGCTGGATTGAGAAGACCAACCCAGCAGGTTATCTGCGTTATCTCTTGGTATCCAAATTCTTTGCGAAGGTTTTCTTCAAAAACACTCTTGTCCGCAGAAGAGATTGTCGGCTATATGTTGATGCATTCTCGAACCCTTAATAGAATATATAGGAATAGGAACAGCTTCTATGGTGACCTCATCACCTTCCTCATCCAATCCCATGAGTCAAGTTAGGACTTGCTCTTCTGGGGGGACTTGGCCCCATCGCATCCTTGAATTTTCTCCAGGGCCTGATCCTCATCCATCTTTTCCTAGATTTCGGATTCGGCGACATCTTGTTTGGAGGGTTGAAATGGAAAGAATGGCGATGAATGGCAATGGTTTTCTTAACGGCGGAGTCCTCTGGGAGTTTTAGTTTCTTTAGAAGGGACATTCCAACCAAGGGTAAACCTTGTTGCATGCCTCCTTACTTGCTGGTTCGTAGATCTGTAACGCGGCATTGCCTTGGGCATATTGCCTTTTCATCAGCATCTTTTATTTCAGCTCTTTGGTGGCAATGCTTCTTTGAAGCTCTTTTTGGCTTGGGCCTCTCTCCTCGGCTCTTTCTTGGGACTCAGCCACTTTCTGATAGTCCCTCAGCCTTCTCTTCGGCATTTGTTCTTGAGCTTTTATTGCGCCTCGGCTGATCCTCCAGCTTCTTCATTTTTTATTCAGCCCTTATTAATATTTTTGGAGAGAAGAGAACTCCTTCTTCATGTCGGCCAACTTTTTCCGATTTTTTAAAGGATTGACAGAAAATGAGTTGGGGCATACTGGAATAGCTGAAAGAACACAAGGCAAAATTAGCACAAATTTTCTATACAAACAGAAAAAAAATAAATTACAAGAGGAACACCTGTTACTTGAGGTAGCTGGTGAGCATCAACGTATAATTTCTACTCGCTCAACTCCGCGTTGCGGTCAGGTTTTTTGCCGGAAGGAGGCATAGCTGTGCTTAAGGCTACGCCGACATTGATGTCGTCGGCATATCAGTAGCCAAGACTTAGTTATCCTCAAAAGTAATTTTGGGGACCAGGGGGCATCGCTCTCTTTAGATCCTGAGTCGTAGCGGAAAAGCTTGGCTTTTTAGATTTTTGGACTCTGATGGCTAGGTTTACGGGCGCTCTTCCCAGCAGGGGTTGGGTTTGTCACTCTCCGCCAACCTTGAGATAGGCAGGGTGCTCGATCAGTCTGAGACTTTTAACTTTGGTTGGGCTCTTAATTCTTTTTTGGTAGGTGGGGAAGGGTTTGTGCTGGCTGCTGATCATAGATGATGGGAATTACTGGCCAAAGATCTTTTGCAACTGGTTAGGGCGGACCCATCTCGGACGTAAGGACAAGTCGTTGCCGACGTTTCGCTTTTTGATATTGGGGACAGGTATGGGCCGATGTGGATGCTGATTCGTGGATCAAATGTGATCCTTGATTCTGTTCGTGATGTAGATGCAGTTCAACGGGTTGTGCGAGGGGAGAAGGCTTTTTTTCTTCTTTTGGGAACGTCGGGAAGTTGATTGTATGATGGAATAATGAGAAGCCAGCACTTTCTTTTGGTGGATGGCGGTCAGAGTTTCTTCCAATCCTGTGGACAAAGGGATTGGCAAAATTTTTCGTGGCTGCGACAGTGCAAGAGACAACGTCAACAGACAAGTATTTAGATTTGAAGGAAAACAGGAAAACTGAATTT
>NW_021024524.1:1178608-1195000 GCF_004153795.1 Camellia sinensis | reverse complement strand
CCTCAGTCCTCCGAAGGCACCTATCCCTCCATACCTGGAGGTTATCTTCGTTATAGTACTTGTTTTGGTCTGTCTTCTTCGAGTGTGCGCCCTCCTGGCCGACGTCTTTCTCTCCATGGCCCTGGTCATGAGTTTCTGCATTGTGGTTGTCTCATTCAACGTCAAGGTCAATTGGTCTGCCACTCTTAGTAGGAGTGTCGTCCCAAATCTTTTCCTTCTGTCCGTACTGGCCATTTATTCTTCTAAGTTCCCACAGACGGCGCCAAATGTGTGAGTGATTTTCTGATCACACTGCCTGCTTAGTAATCGGCCAGAGAGCACTGGCAGAATAGATGGCTTCAGTTATCCTGCAACAGAAAGAAAAGCTCCGGCAGTGGCCCCTTCACCCGGGGGCACTCCAACGATCAAGTCAGTATATCTCTCAAAGATAATCAAGTGCTAAACTCACTGCTCAAAGCATAAATTGCGTACCTTAGACCCACGAGGGTGCCTTTCTTTTATAGTTTATCTTAATCCTAGTCCTACTAGAAGCCTGACTTCTATGGACTCCTGTTCAATACTTACCCTTGACTTTTCAAGAGATAAAGATAAACTTTTTAAGAGGTTATCCTTATCTTGGCTAAATCTCCTCTTTATTCTAGGACTCTTGTCCCTTATCTTTATCCTCTTATCTCGGATTTCGATATCTTCGGAGATAATCTCGACCTTGCCGAGATAACCTCGGCGTCACGACCAGGACACGTGGCACCTCGGCTGACACGTCGGCGTCACCTTGCCACGTGTTGGTACTCAGAAAATATATCCACAATAATAATAATAATATGGTCATAATCACTTAAAAAAAAATAATTTATGATTTGTGTTATAATATCTAAGAGAGAGAAAGAGAATATTATATCGAATATTGTAATAATATATACAAAACCTCTTTTATATAAGAGGAGAAAAAATCTAAATATATATGAATATAATATAACATATTGATGACAAAATATACAATTATTATATTTAACATTCCCTCAAATTCAAGTAAGGATACCAATTTAAGTTTGGAGAGACAAACTAAACATGAAACAAAACTAAAAAATAAATAAAACATGGATAGATCCGAGGTAAATAGATTGCAAAGTTCAAATGAGAGTGCAAGGGTGCTTGAGATAGATCAAATGTCAAAGTTAATGCTAGGAGACAGTGTATGGTCATGTTGGACCGTTGTAGAAGAAGAACGGTGTCAACCAGCAAATGTGACACACACATAACTTATTTGAAGTAAAAGGAAAGGCAGGGTGGAGCAAAAGCACCACCCAAAAAAAAAAAAAAATTTGCGAGTAAAAAAATATGATAGAGATATTTGAGATAGAAATAAACAGCAAACAAAGGAGATCATCAAGAAATGAGACTGAAAGGAAATATAGCAGTGGAATGTGTTTGAGATTCGGCAGCGGCCAAAGCAAAGTTGCCGCCCGCCAGTAAGGCAAAGAACATCAAGAGCTTAATCTATAACTCTGATACGATGTTACAATATGTAAGAGAGAGAAAGAGAATATTATATGAATATTATAACAATGTATACAAGACTCCTTTATTATAAAAGGAGAGAAATCTAAATATGTTAATAAATATAATATGACATGTATGACAGACAGAATATATATTATTATTTTAATAATTTGAATTGACAGACCACAATAAGATTAGATTTGATCACAATTAATTGGGCATAATCGACATGAAAATTAAAATATGACGTCAACAATACCTTTATTATTATTTTATTTTATTTTATTTACTTGAATTGTACACGTTAGGCAACAACTTAATTATTAGAGTAACTCCAACGCTACCTTTTAGTTTTTATTGCTAAAGTGTAAAAATGAATGCTTTTATTTTATCTAATTAAATTTTTTATTTATGTGCTTTAAACTGCTCTTTATTTTACTTATTTATTTACTTAAACTGTAAAAGAATCTTTTAAAACTCTCCAAATATAACTAATTTAAAAAACTTTATTTAAAATAGTTACTCCCTTCGTCCTAAATATTAATCCTTTATTCTATTTTTTATTGTCCCAAAATATTAGTCTCTTTTCAAAAATTAAGGACTAAAATATATGAATTTCTTATTTTGTTTTTTTTTTAAATTCATTAATAACACAAAAATACAATTATAATATTGATATTCTTAAAAAAATATACTATCAAAAGTAATTTAAAAGATTAAAATATTTTTAAGTACAATAATTGTACTAAAAAAAGTTAAGTCTCAAAAAAAAAAAAAAAAAAAAAACTATTTTGATGGAGGAAATAATAAATAATAATCAACGTATCTATTTTAAAGAGCTTATTACAAATACTCTTTTAAAAACATAGAAATCACCATTTCATACCTTCTACTCTAGACTAGAGGAGAGGATCCTGATCCTCCAAACGAGTCTGGATCCCCTCCTTGCAAGCCTTCTTTGCAATCCTCCTTGCAACGGCTAAGCAAAGGCCATAAAAAATAAATAATAAAAAATAAAGAAATTGAATTTTCATTTTCTTTCCGCCCAAAGACACAGAACAAAGCCTACATAGATTTTGGTTCTATAGATTTTGTTTGGAATCACACTCACAAAAAACACACTCATTCCTTCTTCTCCGTCGAATCCACCCTCACCGACGACCCAGTCTCAGCCGCTGTAGATCCGATGACGGGGAAACACTCTCGACGCCATTACAGATTCTGTCTACTTGGCAAACCAGAGCTGTCATGCTCTTCTCTTCCACCTCACGGCAGACCGTCGCCTACAGCGACCAAATGTTAGTCTTCATTGTCCTCTGTCTCTGTAATTGGTTTGCCGTCACTCCCCAAACCGAATCCATTGATGTCTGTAATAACATTGATGTCTGAAGACTGACCTCATTGTCTCTGTCTGTAATTGCAATGAGGCTGAAAGACTAACCTCATTGTAATTACACTGTATAGGCTGAAGACTAACCTCATTGTCTCTGTCTGCAATTACAGAGACAGAAATTGAAAACAAAAAAAAAACGTAGTCTTCATTGTATGTCTGTAATAACAATGAAATACATTCAATTTACACTGTCAATGTATTTAATGTTAAAAATATTGTTTATTTGTATGATGTTCAGAATCAAATGTGTACCAGTGAAATACATTCAATGTTAAAAATTACATCCAATTACATTCAATGGTATACATTCAACATTGTGTATTTCAATGGTTTTTTAGTGTTAAAAATACTGTGTCAATGAAATACATTCAATTTCATGTGAACCTATGACAAGATAAAAAAGTTCACTTGTTATAATGATTTACATATTTTGTATTTTTATTTGTTATACATCAATTCACTTGTTATACATTCATTTCAGTGTTAAAGGTGACAAATTGTTATTTTATGTTATTTTGTATCCGTTGAGCTACAATAGGTTGCCAAACCCTGTGTAGTGACCCAACCAAAACTAAAACGACTCTTGTTGCCCTTGAATCATTGTTACCAAAGGTACTTGGCTTGCATTCCTTTTCTTAGACACTTTAAGGAGAACCAAGTAGTGGAGTTTGGATTATATAGTTAATTAATTATTATTTGATCTTATTGGGCTGGCCATATGGTTCTCATTTCTTGTTTCTAGTTTAAATTGATTTATTATTGATCTTAATGCATACTTTTGTGTAGTTCTCATTCTTAGACTCTTTAATTCATTGTTCTTTGTTTCTTTTGTCTATGAAATAAATATATTATTTATGTAGCTAAGTTTAATTTATATGGTTTTCAGTTGCATTTGATATGGATATGGAACCTGAGAATGATTGGTTGGAAGCCAAACATGGAATGACATTTGATTCTGAACAAGTGTGTATGATTTTTATAATACATATGGAGGAAGAATCAGGTTTAGCAAAGAAGGGATTTTTGTAGGAAGAACAAGTTCACTAAACCAACTTATTTGTAGACTTTTGGTTGCAACAAAGAGGATTTTGGAGGTTGACAAACGAGACCCATTGCAAAAAACTCTAGAGCTGAAACTAGGACCGGTTGTGAGGCTCGACTTATGTTAAATTAGATGAGGGTATTGGGAAATTTGTTTGACTGATTCAAAGAAAAACATAACCATAATCTTGTATCACCCGAAGTGTGCCCACATGTGCCGTCACAAAGAAAGATATCGACTACCAAGCAATTAGTTAGATTTGGCAGCACAATCTGGTCTTCGTTTAGGCCAGTCTTTTGAACTCATGGGTAAGGAGCGGTGGGAGGCAATGTCTTGGGTTTAACAAAATTAGATCAAAAAAAATTATTGAGACAAAAGAAAACAAAGTTTAGCATATGGGGAAGTAGGCAATGTGTTGCAATACTTTAAAGAAAATCTTTGCAGGATCCTTCCTTCTTTTATGCTTTTCAATTAGATAATGAGGAGCAAATAACCAATATGTTTTGGCCGATGCATAAATGATCATGGATTATTGCCAATTGGTGATGTGTCACATTTGATACGACTTACAAGTTAAACAAAGACATAGACCCTTTGCATCTTTTGTAGGATTCAACCATACATAGGGAAACAATTATATTTGGTGCAACATTGTTGTATGATGAGACCGCCGAATCGTTTGTATGGTTGTTTGAAAAATTTTCTAGAAGCTATGTCAAGAAAGGCACCAAAAACTTTGTTCAGCAATCAAGATGCTGCAATGGCTAAGCCATACCTATCGTTATGCCTGACACAAGTCACCGATTTGTGTACTTGCAAATTGATGCAAAATGCATTAACACATGTTAATTGTTTTAGCCATCAAGATAAGGGGTAAGGGTTTACTAAATAAATTCTTTCTTTGCACATTGAAGATGCAATCAATGGAAGTTACGAGTGGGCGGAAATGCTTGATAAATATGATGGCGTGAAAAACCATTGGTTGAAATTGACTTTTGTTGGTTGAAGAGAAAATGGGGCTGGCCATATTTTTAGTCAACATGGGCTGCCGAATGAGTAACCCACTAACTTAATGAATCTTTTAATATGCTTTTTTCGAAGATTTACACTTCGTTTCTGATTTTAACTTAAATGAATTCTTCATGCATTTCGAAAGGGTACTTTACGAGAAACGATACAGGGAGTTAGAGAGGATATGCTTTGTGCCAAAGGTTGCCAAGGTGAAGCAACACAATAAGAATGTTAATTAAAAGGGGTAATTCTACACAAAAAGATATTTGAGGAATTTCAAAATGAGAGTACTTTCGATCCATTGATCAGACATAGAAGAAATGATATGGCGATGCCTAGTACATTTACACAGTTGTTGATGTTGCTACAAACATGCAGAAGTGAAGATGAGAGGATGGGCTCTTTGGTGTGTATTGTAGCAGAGTTTGCAAAGGCGAAGAGAATATCTTGTGTTTGTCCACTCATTGAAGGTTATTAGAGACATATTGATAGTTGAAAGAGGTTCCTCCACAGTACATTCTAAAGAGGTGGACAAACAAGCAAGAAGCGAAACTGTGAAGGACATTAAGGGGAATGACATTCAAGTAGAATGTGAATTCCAAACAGCCTTTCAGTATAAGACATTGTGACAGCATTTAGAGGCACTAGCAAGTAGAGCTATTGAATGAAGAACACTTATGAATTTTTGTATTGCACACCTTGTTTACATTAGTGCATAATGTTGAAGGCAAGTTAAGTGCTCATTTTGGTGTGGATGAAGTAAGTAATGATGATGAACACCCAAAGCTTTGAAAATGGATTTGCGAAGATAATGAATCATGTTGTGCAACCAAAAGGATTGAAGAAAAATGTGGCAACTAGTTAGGCAAAATTGAGGGTAAAAGGTGGATTCGAAGTGCGTTTTGTAAGCGAACTCCAATAAAAAAATCCCGTGCTAACAGCTTGCTTCGTCACAATCTATTGCAAGATCCAGACAGTTCTACTTTCTCCATTATCTGTTTGAGGAGAATCTAATGTTCTCGTAACATGTTCCTTCTCCTTCAACCTCCTCCTCTCCTTCATCCTCTTCCTCCATGTCTTTGCCCCATGGGTGGTAATTCAATTCCTCCACCATTGATGTAATCCCGCATTCATTAAGTTTTACGTTTAACATTGTATTGTGTTGTGTAGATATGTATATTGTGACTTCAAACCATGATTGCAAAAGCCTAATATAAATGACATTGTGTAGGCGAACAATTTGTGGGATATGTATTGTAGTGCCAATTCTTTTGCCAAATTCAATGCCTCACGGTATTTCTGCGCAACCAACATTCAGTCACTGACTTCAAGGTCATGATAGTATGCACATTGGTTTCGATATTCTAAGAATCAAAGTGTCCAATGGTGTCAGTTTCAGGTTCATCCTTGCTGCTTTTTAATTTTGTATGCTGAAAATTCTTACTTTTTAGTTGCTGAAAATTTTGTTAGAACATGTATTTAACTTGCCGAAAACTACTTTTAAAGTATGTTATTAGTGCTAAATTGTTGAAATATTCTGTCTTTTTCCGTTTGGCAGGCTATGGACAAGCAGAAAGGAGAAGCAAACTGAAGCTGAATTTGGCCGGAAAGTGAAGTCATAGGCACAACAATGGAAGCAAACTGTGCTTACTGAAAAGTGATTGTTGCTGTACAATAATGTGATGTTGCTGGAAAGTGAGTAATGGTTGTATGTGTTGTTCAAATGCTTCTGCTGGGAAGTGATGTTTCAAATGTGTGTTCAAAGTATTAAACTTGGCTGGAAGTGATTGTTCAAAGTGTGTTCAAACTGCTGCTGTATGTGTGTTCAAAATTATGTTTCAAAAAGTGTGTTCAAACTACTGTTATATGTGGTGTTCAAATTGGTGTGTTGCTGGAAAGTCAAGTAATGGCTTGTATGTGTGTTCAAATGCTCGTGAAAGTAATGACTTGCTGGAAAATCTATGTACTGTGCTGTGTTCAAATTTTTAATGGTTGTATGTTAATGCTTGTATGTGTGTGGACCAAGTGTGTTAATTTAGATGAGACCAATTGAGCAAACTTCATTTGATGTTAATTTACACTTGATGTTTATATTTCATTTTTCTTCTTGACTTTGATTTTAAATGGACCCATGTGTTGTGTTAAAAATTTTTAGATTTTTTTTGTGTGAAAGAACAGAGGTACTATAATTTGTAACAGATCTGCCAAAAGCAATCCACAGATTTTCTTGTGTGTGAAGAACAGGTACCACAAATCTGGCCAAATAGAGCTTGGTGACATTTTTGTTTAGATGCAATTATGAAACTGCTAAACATATTTTCCAGTTGATGCAATTTTTATTTAGATTTGGGTGATGTTCACTTGTTTTTAGATGCCAAATAGCAGCCCACAGATTGCACAGATCTGCCAAAATAACTTATTGATGATGGCATATTTGTTTACATGCATTTTGCTTACAATTTTTGATGGCAATACAGATACAATTTTGATGCCAAACAGATCCGCAGTCATGCAATGTTTGTTTACATGCTTGAGTTGATGTCAATTTTGTTTTGATGCCAAATAGGCAGCCACCATATCTGCTAAATAAACAGTTACATATCTGCAATAGTTTCCAACAAATCTGTAACAGATAACAGTGCAATTTGATGTAATACAAATGCAATTTTGATACACAATTACAGATACATTTTGATCAATACACACGAACTTGTTCAATTAAACCAAAATGCGATCAACAAACCATCCCAGATGTGCCACAAATCTGTTTTAAACTTACTAACAGCTTAATATTTGAGGCCACAGATAAGTGACAAACAGATACTAGTTACATATAAGATCTGCCCAATCTGTTCATTAGAAACAAACCTTGCAACAGGATAACAGAAGTTGTTCATTACAACCAAAATTCATTCACCCAACATAACAAAAACTTGCACAGATAACAGGCCACAGATTAAGTGACAAAGCATCTACAAAATTCATTCATCCACAAAGAGCATCCACAAAATTCATTCAGCATAGCATCCACAAAATTCATCCCAAATGCATCCACAAAACTCTAACAATGGACCAATGTTTCCCAAATTCACTCCATAATAAATTCTAAAGTTACCATCATAATAACTAATACACCGATTCCATACATTTCATTCGCATATAAGAAATTGCATCCACAAAGCTATTAAAGTAAGTTACATAAGTTCATAAAGTTACCATCATAAATAACATTTATTCAATAAACATAAGTCACAACATTGAAGTACAATACAAACCAAAAAATGTAGAAAAATTTCTTTTATTCAATTTCTCACAAATACAATAAAGTACAAAAGTTTACATTGATAAAGTACAAAATGATAGAAAATATAATGAAATACATTCATCGCTTTGATATTTATTTTCTATACCTTTCAGTCCTTCGACAATAGTCATTTCACACGTCATGAAGCCTCGTCGCTTACATCGTAAAGTCTTTCTACTGATTATAGCATCACAAGCTCTGAGTATTGGAACGGATTCGTGAGATTGTACATCTTTCATCATCTTCATCCCGAACAACAATCGCAGCTTGCTAATGGATGACTGGAAGAAGCCGGAAAAAACTCAACAGCTAGTCTAAATAAATGCTTTAGAACAAATCTGGTAGTCCACTAAATAAAAAAGGTCAAAAAGTGCTTAATACATCAGCACCACACCCTAGAAAAGGAAAAAAAATAGAGACTAAACTGTCCTAGAAGAGTTGCCGAAGCATCTATGGCCAGGAAACACCCTAGTCGACAGCCAATAAGACACTAGTCAGCATCAAAGACTGAAGCTAATGCTGGGAGATAGTTTATGGTCGTGCCGGACTGTTGTAAAAACTGGTCGGAACTAATGTCGAAACAGTTTAAGGGGTCATGCTGGAGCGTTGTAGGAACTAACCGGAATCAATGTCGAGACAGTTTAAAGGAGTCATGCCAGACCGATGTAGAGAACTGGATATTGAACCAGCATATGACACACACATAACTTATGATGTGATGCTGAACGATGATGGCAATAGATGGTTGAGTGCACCAAGGGGCGACTTATTAGAAAGTGCACTAAGGGGCGACTTTGGTGGTGCGCAAGAGGGGGCGACTTTAGTTGTACCCCAGAGAGAGCAGCTTGGGTTGTGCGCTAGATGGTGCGGCTTAGGTGGTTCACATAGTATATCACCATGCTCACCATGATATAGGTATAATACCCTCCATCAAACTCAAATAGCTTTGAAGATAGAAACCTAATTGAGATTAAAATAAAGGGAAAGACAAAGTGGAACAAAAACACACAACAACAAAAAAAAAAATGGATTGCGAGTAAAAAAAATATGATAGAGATATTTGAGATAGAAATAAACCAGCAAACAAAGGAGATCATCAAGAAATGAGACTGAAAGGAAAATATAGCAGTGGAATGTGTTGAGATTCGGCAGGCGGCCAAAGCAAAGTTGCCGCCCGCCAGTAAGGCAAAGAACATCAAGAGCTTAATCTATAACTCTGATACGATGTCACAATATGTAAGAGAGAGAAAGAGAATATTATATTGAATATTATAACAAGAATAAAGCTTCGGAGAGAAATCTAAATATGTTAATAAATATAAAATGACATGTATGATAGACAGAATATATAGTTATTATATTTAATAATTTGAATTGACAGACCACAATAAGATTAGATTTGATCACAATTAATTGGGCATAATCGACATGAAAATTAAAATATGACGTCAACAATACCTTTATTATTATTTTATTTTATTTTTATTTACTTGAATTGTACACGTTAGGCAACAACTTAATTATTAGAGTAACTCCAACGCTACCTTTTAGTTTTTATTGCTAAAGTGTAAAAAATGAATGCTTTTTATTTTATCTAATTAAATTTTTTATTTATGTGCTTTAACACTGCTCTTTATTTTACTTATTTATTTACTTAAACTGTACAAAGAATCTTTTAAAACTCTCCAAATATAACTAATTTAAAAAACTTTTATTAAAATAGTTACTCCCTTCGTCCTAAAATATTAATCCTTTATTCTATTTTTTATTGTCCCAAAATATTAGTCTCTTTTCAAAAATTAAGGACTAAAATAATATGAATTTCTTATTTTGTTTTTTTTTTAAATTCATTAATAACACAAAAAATACAATTATAATAATTGATATTCTTAAAAAAATATACTATCAAAAAGTAATTTTAAAAGATTAAAATATTTTTAAGTACAATAATTGTACTAAAAAAAGTTAAGTTCTCACAAAAAAAAAAAACTATTTTGATGGAGGAAATAATAAATAATAATCAACGTATCTATTTTAAAGAGCTTATTACAAATACTCTTTTAAAAACATAGAAATCACCATTTCATACCTTCTACTCTAGACTAGAGGAGAGGATTCCTGATCCTCCAAACGAGTCTGGATCCCCTCCTTGCAAGCCTTCTTTGCAATCCTCCTTGCAACGGCTAAGCAAAGGCCATAAAATAAATAAATAAATAAAAAATAAAGAAATTGAATTTTCATTTTCTTTCCGCCCAAAGACACAGAACAAAGCCTACATAGATTTTGGTTCTATAGATTTTGGTTTGGAATCACACTCACAAAAACACACTCATTCCTTCTTCTCCGTCGAATCCACCCTCACCGACGACCCAGTCTCAGCCGCTGTAGATCCGATGACGGGGAAACACTCTCGACGCCATTACAGATTCTGTCTACTTGGCAAACCAGAGCTGTCATGCTCTTCTCTTCCACCTCACCGGCAGACCCTCGCTACAGCGACCAAATGTTAGTCTTCATTGTCTCTGTCTCTGTAATTGGTTTGCCGTCACTCCCCAAACCGAATCCATTGATGTCTGTAATAACATTGATGTCTGAAGACTGACCTCATTGTCTCTGTCTGTAATTGCAATGAGGCTGAAGACTAACCTCATTGTAATTACACTGTATAGGCTGAAGACTAACCTCATTGTCTCTGTCTGCAATTACAGAGACAG
The DNA here is from genome assembly GCF_004153795.1 of Camellia sinensis. NCBI lineage: Eukaryota > Viridiplantae > Streptophyta > Magnoliopsida > Ericales > Theaceae > Camellia > Camellia sinensis. The sequence continues at coordinate 1,184,036 of NW_021024524.1, read as the reverse complement.
AAATTGAAACAAAAAAAAAACGTAGTCTTCATTGTATGTCTGTAATAACAATGAAATACATTCAATTTACACTGTCAATGGTATTTCAATGTTAAAAATATTGTTTATTTGTATGATTGTTCAGAATCAAATGTGTACCAGTGAAATACATTCAATGTTAAAAATACATCCAATTACATTCAATGGTATACATTCAACATTGTGTATTTCAATGGTTTTTTAGTGTTAAAAATACTGTGTCAATGAAATACATTCAATTTCATGTGAACCTATAGACAGATAAAAAAGTTCACTTGTTATAATTGATTTAATATTTTGTATTTTTATTTGTTATACATTCAATTCACTTGTTATACATTCAATTTCAGTGTTAAAGGTGACAAATTGTATTTTTATGTTATTTTGTATCCGTTGAGCTACAATAGGTTTGCCAAACCCTGTGTAGTGACCCAACCCAAAACTAAACGACTCTTGTTGCCCTTGAATCATTGTTACCAAAGGTACTTGGCTTGCATTCCTTTTCTTAGACACTTTAAGGAGAACCAAGTAGTTGGAGTTTGGGATTATATAGTTTAATTAATTTATTATTTGATCTTAATTGGGGCTGGCCATATGGTTCTCATTTCTTGTTTCTAGTTTAATTGATTTATTATTTGATCTTAATTGCATAACTTTTGTGTAGTTCTCATTTCTTAGACTCTTTAATTCATTTGTTCTTGTTTTCTTTTGTCTATGAAATAAATATATTATTTATGTAGCTAAGATTTTATTTATATGGGTTTTCAGTTGCATTTTGATATGGATATGGAACCTGAGAATGATTGTGCTTGGAAGCCAAAACATGGAATGACATTTGATTCTGAACAAAGTGTGTATGATTTTTATAATACATATGGAGGAAGAATCAGGTTTAGCATAAGAAGGGATTTTTGTAGGAAGAACAAGTTCACTAACCAACTTATTTGTAGACTTTTGGTTTGCAACAAAGAGGGATTTTGGAAGGTTGACAAACGAGACCCATTGACAAAAAACTCTAGAGCTGAAACTAGGACCGGTTGTGAGGCTCGACTTTATGTTAAATTAGATGAGGGTATTGGGAAATTTGTTGTGACTGATTTCAAAGAAAAACATAACCATGATCTTGTATCACCCGAGTGTGCCCACATGTTGCCGTCACAAAGAAAGATATCGACTACCCAAGGAATTGAGTTAGATTTGGCGGCACAATCTGGTCTTCGTTTAGGCCAGTCTTTTGAACTCATGGGTAAGGAAGCTGGTGGGAGGCAATGTCTTGGGTTTACAAAATTAGATCAAAAAAATTATTTGAGAACCAAAAGAAAACAAAGTTTAGCATATGGGGAAGTAGGCAATGTGTTGCAATACTTTAAAGAAAAATCTTTGCAGGATCCTTCCTTCTTTTATGCTTTTCAATTAGATAATGAGGAGCAAATAACCAATATGTTTTGGGCCGATGCATAAATGATCATGGATTATGCCCAATTTGGTGATGTTGTCACATTTGATACGACTTACAAGTTAAACAAAGAACATAGACCCTTTGCATCTTTTGTAGGATTCAACCATCATAGGGAAACAATTATATTTGGTGCAACATTGTTGTATGATGAGACCGCCGAATCGTTTGTATGGTTGTTTGAAAATTTTCTAGAAGCTATGTCAAGAAAGGCACCAAAAACTTTGTTCAGCAATCAAGATGCTGCAATGGCTAAAGCCATACCTATCGTTATGCCTGACACAAGTCACCGATTGTGTACTTGGCATTTGATGCAAAATGCATTAAAACATGTTAATTGTTTTAGCCATCAAGATAAGGGGTAAAGGGTTTACTAAATAAATTCTTCTTTGACATTGAAGATGCAAATCAATGGAAGTTAGAGTGGGCGGAAATGCTTGATAAATATGATGTGCGTGAAAACCATTGGTTGAAATTGACTTTTGTGGTGAAAGAAAAATGGGGCTGGCCATATTTTAGATCAACATGGGCTGCGGGAATGAGTACCACATAACTTAATGAATCTTTTAATGCTTTTTTGAAGGATTACATTCGTTCTGATTTTAACTTAAATGAATTCTTCATGCATTTCGAAAGGGTACTTTACGAGAAACGATACAGGGAGTTAGAAGTAGGATATGCTTTGTGCCAAAGGTTGCCAAAGGTGAAAGCAACAATAAGAATGTTAATTCAAATGGGTAATGTCTACACAAAAAAGATATTTGAGGAATTTCAAAATGAGTACTTTCGATCCATTGAATCAGACATAGAAGAAATTGAATATGGCGATGCTAGTACCATTTACACAGTTGTTGATGTTGCTAACAAACATGCAAGGAAAGTGAAGATGGAGAGGGATGGCTCTTTGGGTTGTAATTGTACAGAGTTTGAAAGGGAAGAAATCTTGTGTTGTCACTCATTGAAGGTTATTAGAGACATATTGAAGTTGAAAGAGGTTCCTCCACAATACATTCTAAAGAGGTGGACCAAACAAGCAAGAGCCGAAACTGTGAAGGACATTAAGGGGAATGACATTCAAGTAGATGTGAAATTCCAACAAGCCTTACAGTATAAGACATTGATGACAGCATTTAGAGCACTAGCAAGTAGAGCTATTGAAACTGAAGAAACTTATGATTTTTGTATTGCACACCTTGTTACATTAGGTGCAAATGTTGAAGGCAAGTTAAGTGCTCATTTTGGTGTTGGAAATGAAGTAAGTAATGATGATGACACCCAAAGCTTTGAAATGGATTGCGAAGATATGAATCATGTTGTGCAACCAAAAGGATTGAAGAAAAATGTGGCAACTAGTAGGGCAAAATGAGGGTAAAAGGTGGATTCGAAGTGGCGTTGGTAGCGAACTCCAAAAAAAAATCCCGTGCTAACAGCTTGGCTTCGTCACAATCTATTGCAAGTCCAACAGTTCTACTTTCTCCATTATCTGTTTGAGGAGATATCTATGTTCGTCAACATGTTCCTTCTCTTCAACCTCTTCCTCTCCTTCATCCTCTTCCTCCATCTTTGCCCATGGGTGGTAATTCAATTCCTCCACCATTGATGTATCCCGCATATCATGTAAGTTTTACTTTAACATTGTATTTTTTGTGTAGATATAATATGTGACTCAAACCATGATTGCAAAGCCTAATATATGACATTGTTGTAGGCGAACAATTTGTGGGATATGTATGTAGTGCCAAATTCTTTGCCAAATTCAATGCCTCAACGGTATTCTGCGCAACCAACATTCCAGTCACTACTTCAAGGTTCATGTAGATATGACATTGGGTTTCGATATTCTCAAGAATCAAATAGTCCAATGTGTAGTCAGGTTCATCCTTGCTGCCTTTTTAATTTGTAGTTGCTGAAAATTCTTACTTTTTAGTTGCTGAAAATTTTGTTAGAACATGTATTTACTTGCCGAAAACTCATTTTAAAGTATGTATTTAGCTGCTAAAAATTGTGAAATATTCTGTCTTTTTCCGTTTTAGGCTATGGACAAGCAGAAAGAGAAGCAAACTGAAGCTGAAATTGGCCTGGAAAGTGAAGTCATAGCAGCTCAAATTGTGAAGCAAACTGCTACTGAAAAGTGATGTTGCTGTACAAATTGTGATGTTGCTGGAAAGTGAAGTAATGGCTTGTATGTGTGTTCAAATGGCTTGCTGGCTGGAAAGTGATGTTCAAATTGTGTGTTCAAAGTGTTCAAATTGGCTGGAAAGTGATGTTCAAAGTGATGTTCAAACTGCTGCTGTATGTGTGTTCAAATTATGTTCAAAATGTGTGTTCAAACTACTGTTATATGTGTGTTCAAATTGTGTTGTTGCTGGAAAGTCAAGTAATGGCTTGTATGTGTGTTCAAATGGCTCGTGAAGTAATGACTTGCTGGAAAATTCTATGTACTTGTGTGTTCAAATTTTAATGGCTTGTATGTTAATGGCTTGTATGTGTGGACCAATGTGTTAATTTAGATGGACCAATGTGAGCAAACTTCATTTGATGTTAATTTACACTTGATGTTATATTTCATTTTCTTCTGATTGATTTTTAAATGGACCAATGTGTGTGTTAAAATTTTTAGATTTTGTTTTGTGTGAAAGAACAGGTACATAGATTTGTAACAGATCTGCCAAATAGCATCCACAGATTTTCTTGTGTGAAAGAACAGGTACACAAATCTGCCAAATAGATGCTTGGGTGCAATTTTGTTTAGATGCAATTTTGACGCTAAACATATTTTCCAGTTGATGCAATTTTTTTTAGATGTTTGGGTGATGTTCACTTTTGTTTAGATGCCAAATAGCAGCCACAGATCTGCAACAGATCTGCCAAATAACTTATATATGGATGCAATTTTGTTTACATGCAATTTGCTACAATTTTGATGCAATACAGATACAATTTTGATGCCAAACAGATCCGCTAGTTCATGCAATTTTGTTTACATGCTTGAGTGATGTTCAATTTTGTTTAGATGCCAAATAGCAGCCACATATCTGCTAAATAACAGTTACATATCTGCAATAGATTTCCAAACAAATCTGTAACAGATAACAGATGCAATTTGATGTAATACAAATGCAATTTTGATACAATACAGATACAATTTTGATGCAATACACAGAACTTGTTCATTAGAACCAAAGCATCAACAAACAGCATCCACAGATGTGCCAAATCTGTTTTAAACTTACTAACAGCTAATATTTGAGGCCACAGATAAGTGACAAACAGATACTAGTTGACATATAACAGATCTGCCAAATCTGTTCATTAGAAACAAACCTGCAACAGATAACAGAAGTTGTTCATTACAACCAAAATTCATTCACCCAAATAACAAAACTTGCAACAGATAACAGGCCACAGATAAGTGACAAAGCATCTACAAAATTCATTCATCCACAAAGCATCCACAAAATTCATTCACATAGCATCCACAAAATTCATCCACAAATAGCATCCACAAAACTCTAACAATGAGACCAATGTTTCCCAAATTTCACTCCATAATAAAATTCTAAGTTACATCATAATAACTAATAAAACTCATTCCATACATTCATTCCATAATAAAATTCATTCCACAAAGCTATTAAGTAAGTTACATAAGTTACATAAGTTACATCATAATAACATTTATTCCATAAACATAAGTTACATCATGAAGTACAATACAACCAAAAATGGTAGAAACTTTTATTCAATTTCTCAAAATACAATAAAGTACAAAAGTTACATGATAAAGTACAAAATGATAGAAAATATAATGAAATACATCATCGCTTTGATATTATTTTCTATCCTTTCAAGCCTTCGACCATAGTCATTTTCCACGTCATGAAGCCTCGTCCTTACATCGTTAAAGTCTTCTACTGTTATAGCATCACAAGCTCTAGTGTTGGAACGGATTCT
>NW_021024524.1:1144895-1176628 GCF_004153795.1 Camellia sinensis | reverse complement strand
AAAGTTACAAATATCATTTTTCTTTTATAGATTATAATACTACAGTCCACAAATTGTAGTTTCAACATGTTTTATTTTTTATTTTTTTTATTTTACAATTTGTTATGTTATCATCAATTGACTATACTTTCGATAACACATCCAATATTATCAAAATAAAAAATTCCTGGTCCATAATTTACTTCCACATTTCAAAATTTGTTATATTCTACTTTCACATTAGAAATTGTAGGGCTTTCATGTATTTTTGTTTTACGTCAACTTATTTGCTTACACAGTCTCAAAATTAATATGCTCCCTAAATTGCCCAAACAAGTACATCTTTATTAAAGTAGTATTGCACCATCAGCACTTAATGGCACAATAAAGTGATAAACTACTCAGAAAATTTGATATCCCAAAAAACCAAAAAACAAACCCCAAATTTAGAATGATTGAAGACCTAATCAACATACTTTGAATCCCTCATCGACCACAACACAAGCTTCAACTCTTGAATAAAAAACGTAACAATTTGTTGTGTGTAAGCAGGCAAAAGTACCAGTTACCCTTTGGACATGGCAAATTTGTTTACATTCTTATTTTATGAGAACAGAGAACATAAGGGTTCAATTTCTTCACAAGATCATGCAACATAGAAAGCTTGACATAAATATAATTACGAGATACTTGAATATTTACAGATGTGAATATGTTTTGTTACACTTTTTGGTGGTTAAAACAGTTGCAAATTGTCAAATGTGAGTAACAAATAATCATATTTACAACATAATATTCTCCTCCTATTTGGAAGAGAACCAAATGATACACACAAATGGGAACAGTATTGTATACAACAATGAAGAAGTTAGGGTATTCAAACCCTCTCCTAAAAAGCTTCTTCAGGCTTTAGGAAGTTGTGATATTCCAACTGAGTCATCTCTCCACCACTCACTGGATCAAACTGGCAACGATAGAAGCTGCATAAATGCAAATCAATTATTTTACTTGTGAGAGAGAGAGAGAGAGAGATTGTGTTTACAAAAATTGTGGAAGGTATGAAAATATCTCTCTCAAGAAGGAAGATTCAAAACGTACCCTTTCTTGTTTGCACTATCATATCATATTACATTTATCGATAACTAATACCTATCCTGAAGCAGGTGTAAACATTTTCTGTATGTTTTTTAGGCAGCACTTAAATGAGAGGTTGGTTCGCAAAATCAAAACAAACTAGAAATAACAGGATACATTAAATTACTAAATCATTATGTATAAATTAAATCAATGATATCTTGTTAGTTGTACACACCTTCCATCTAAGCCAAGAATTACAACAGTATTCTTTTGGTGACCAAATGCAACAATGTATTGCGAACCTTCAAGCAAACGAAACTGAGCAACAGACCACTCTGAGCTGAAATACTTGGGCAATACTCCTGCAAAATGAGTAGCAACTTAGATCCTAAAATCAATGAAACAAAATTTATCTTTAAATGTTACCCTCCAGCATCCAGTAATAATTAATCAAACCACAGAAAACAGAAAACACAGAAATACCAGAAGCATTTTAAATAACATAGCGGATTAAAAATCATACCGAGAACAAAAGAACAGAATTGTAATCTCTATTCACAAAATACACCATTTGTCAAATATGCATAACATCTGCATGGTAATCAGAGTATTTTGGAGCAAAAGAAATGGTTCCTGTGAAATCTACCAATTTATGTAGTCTTGAGTTCTTTGAGAATCAAGAAGTTGATGCATTGTCAATAATAAAGACAACATTGATCCTTTGAAGAGTCTAGAATTGTTCATACATATATATTTGTGAACTGAGAAAGGAACCATTATGAGGAACTAGTCACTTGGTTTATTCCTAGTCCTCCAATGAGTTTTACCCCCAAATGACTTTCTGAAGCTTCATTGAACTTATTAAAAGGTAAAGCTATAAATTTTGTCCAGCATGTTTCAGAAATTAAAGGACAAGGTAACCATGGAAATTGAAGTTATGTAATGGACTACACAAAACCTTCATATCATCTTTTGGCATAGTTTCAGGACTTTTCCTTTGGAAAAATAAAATGAAATCCGCCTTCTCTGAAAAGAAACGATTTCATTATGTTAATGGCATCTAAGCTGAAAAGTTTCCATCTCCAGGGCACTTGATGTGATCCTATTTTGTTGCTTGCTTGTCTAATGCACAAGATTGTTTTTAGAATTTCATTTAATGGTATTGATCCAAATTCTCTCCATTTTAGTGACAGCAGTTTGTGCAAATTGCAAACATAAACTGCATTCAAATGCCCATGCGCCCCTTAGTTATTTAAGGAAGAACATCAATGTGCGAGAAAAGAACTAAATTTTTTTTTTTAAAAAAAAAAGGCAAGTTTACAAGTGATTTGAGGAAGGCATCTTATTACCTTTTATAAAAGAGAGTGATGAAGTGGGTGATGAAACAGCATGATTGGGATCAGATGCACCATGTGACTTATCACTTCCCAGGTTTCCCAAATTAGCCTTTAGACCAAAAACATGGACAGTGCCCTTGTCGCTTGAGACTGCCAGCCACTGGGCAGTTAAAGAGAATGCCAGACTATATATTTCTGCTCTATCTGCACCCCTCCTAACCTGCATTATATATCTCATTTAGTTTATCAACAATTTCTAAAACTGTTGAAAGACAAGTGACCAACCTTATATCAGACTTGGGAAGAATAAATGATAATTTGGTTTGTCAAGGAAGAAGTAGAGCAACTCCACTTTTCAAGAAACAAAGGTAAGCATTCCATCCACATTTGAAAAACCCAAACAATGCACAGCTTCCCCATATAGTCTGTTCTACAAGGATCCCTACGGAAGCCCATAATCTAATTAGAAATTAATGGAGATAAATGTCTTCAACAATACAAGGCCCTTAGTGCAGGGACTATGGATTACATTCAATTAATATAATTCTATCAGATGATATCTTTTCGTAATCAGGAAGCTGATTACTCATTACAATACAATGCACCAAATTTAATTCTCTATACTTCACAGGTCTGTATTTGGTGCTCTGAATCATTCTGTCCTTAACACTCTCTATGAAATCATATATGGCGTCATAGTGACTCTGCTGAACTCTTCTAGGAATATCAACACAAGCATGCTTCGTAGTATTATCATCTACGTAATAATACATCATGTTTTCAATCTTGGTAGGCTTCACAACAAAATAATTATATTTTGCCTCCAATAGCTTAGAGAATTCCGTTTTACCTTCTCCACCATCTGGACCGTAGATCCAGTAGATAGATCTATGATCAGGAGATCCTGATATATATTCCATAAGAATATTCTGCCATGGATGACGGGGGTGCACGTCAGCATAATTTTCTATGAAGGCCTTTCTCTTCTGTAAACATATGTATCTGTTATACATGTCCGGATACTCAATCTTAGCACTCTCAGGGTCTTCTTCACATAGTTGGATCCTCTTCCTCTTATGCTGACCAGGGGCTACAGGCTCACCAAGCTCAAAGATAACATAACCTTCTTTAGAACAATACACCTTGTTCTGTAGATCTGAACCAGTGGCATTAGTTAAATGCACTGTTTGAGAACCAAGGAAATCTTTCACAGCACCAGGTCTCTTCACATTCGTGAAGGAGATGAACCCTTGATAATGGTCTCTCAGGGTAGATGGACTCTTCTCTGCTCCAATAACACAATATTTGACTTCCGTACTGAATATATTTTGTTTAAAACAAAAATCTTCCCAAAGGGTAAAGCAGAACCTCCTCCCTTGCTTTAATGGAATACTCATTTTATTAATAAATATAATAAAATATAGCAAGGGAAGGGAAGTAGGAAAGGGAGCGGGGTAATACTAGTGTCCGCTCCCCCCTTACCATTTTTATAGGCAACAATGTTCGCGGATTTGAAATTAATTAAATATACCTTAGCGTATAATTGAAATCCGTTGAAAAGTAAACACCCTTTTATATAGAGAAATGAGTAATCAGCTTCCTGAGTAGGAAAGGATATCATCTGATGGAATTATATTAATTGAATGTAATCCATAGTCCCTGCACTAAGGGCCTTGTATTGTTGAAGACATTTATCTCCATTAATTTCTAATTAGATTATGGGCTTCCGTAGGGATCCTTGTAGAACAGACTATATGGGGAAGCTGTGCATTGTTTGGGTTTTTCAAACGTGGATGGAATGCTTACCTTTGTTTCTTGAAAAGTGGAGTTGCTCTACTTCTTCCTTGACAAACCAAATTATCATTTATTCTTCCCAAGTCTGATATAAGTTTGATCACTTGACTTTCAACAGTTTTAGAAATTGTTGATAAACTAAATGAGATATATAATGCAGGTTAGGAGGGGTGCAGATAGAGCAGAAATATATAGTCTGTCATTCTCTTTAACTGCCCAGTGGCTGGCAGTCTCAAGCGACAAGGGCACTGTCCATGTTTTTGGTCTAAAGGCTAATTTGGGAAACCTGGGAAGTGATAAGTCACATGGTGCATCTGATCCCCAATCATGCTGTTTCATCACCCACTTCATCACTCTCTTTTATAAAAGGTAATAAGATGCCTTCCTCAAATCACTTGAAAACTTGCCTTTTTTTTAAAAAAAAAAAAAATTTAGTTCTTTTCTAAGTCTGGCATTCTCTTTAACTGCCCAGTGGCTGGCAGTCTCAAGCGACAAGGGCACTGTCCATGTTTTTGGTCTAAAGGCTAATTTGGGAAACCTGGGAAGTGATAAGTCACATGGTGCATCTGATCCCAATCATGCTGTTTCATCACCCACTTCATCACTCTCTTTTATAAAAGGTAATAAGATGCCTTCCTCAAATCACTTGAAAACTTGCCTTCTTTTTTAAAAAAAAAATTTTAGTTCTTTTCTAGCACATTGATGTTCTTCCTTAAATAACTGAGGGGCGCATGGGCATTTGAATGCAGTTTATGTCTGCAATTTGCACAAACTGCTGTCACTAAAATGGAGAGAATTTGGATCAATACCATTAAATGAAATTCTAAAAACAATCTTGTGCATTAGACAAGCAAGCAACAAAATAGGATCACATCAAGTGCCCTGGAGATGGAAACTTTTCAGCTTAGATGCCATTAACATAATGAAATTGTTTCTTTTCAGAGAAGGCGGATTTTATTTTATTTTTCCGAAGGAAAAGTCCTGAAACTATGCCAAAAGATGATATGAAGGTTTTGTGTAGTCCATCACATAACTTCAATTTCCATGGTTACCTTGTCCTTTAATTTCTGAAACATGCTGGACAAAATTTATAGCTTTACCCTTTAATGAGTTCAATGAAGCTTCAGAAAGTCCTTTGGAGGTAAAACTCATTGGTGGACTAGGAATAAACCAAGTGACTAGTTCCTCATAATGGTTCCTTTCTCAGTACACAAATATATATGTATGAACAATTCTAGACTCTTTAAAGGATCAATGTTGTCTTTATTATTGACAATGCATCAACTTCTTGATTCTCAAAGAACTCAAGACTACATAAATTGGTAGATTTCACAGGAACCATTTCTTTTGCTCCAAAATACTCTGATTACCATGCAGATGTTATGGATATTTGACAAATGGTGTAGTTTGTGAATAGAGATTACAATTCTGTTCTTTTGTTCTCGGTATGATTTTTAATCCGCTATGTTATTTAAAATGCTTTTGGTATTTCTGTGTTTTCTGTTTTCTGTGGTTTGATTAATTATTGCTGGATGCTGGAGGGTAACATTTAAAGATAAATTTTGTTTCATTGATTTTAGGATCTAAGTTGCTACTCATTTTGCAGGAGTATTGCCCAAGTATTTCAGCTCAGAGTGGTCTGTTGCTCAGTTTCGTTTGCTTGAAGGTTCGCAATACATTGTTGCATTTGGTCACCAAAAGAATACTGTTGTAATTCTTGGCTTAGATGGAAGGTGTGTACAACTAACAAGATATCATTGATTTAATTTATACATAATGATTTAGTAATTTAATGTATCCTGTTATTTCTAGTTTGTTTTGATTTTGCGAACCAACCTCTCATTTAAGTGTTGCCTAAAAAACATACAGAAAATGTTTACACCTGCTTCAGAATAGGTATTAGTTATCGATAAATGTAATATGATATGATAGTGCAAACAAGAAAGGGTACGTTTTGAATCTTCCTTCTTGAGAGAGATATTTTCATACCTTCCACAATTTTTGTAAACACAATCTCTCTCTCTCTCTCTCTCTCTCTCTCTCAAGTAAAATAACTGATTTGCATTTATGCAGCTTCTATTGTTGCCAGTTTGATCCAGTGAGTGGTGGAGAGATGACTTAGTTGGAATATCACAACTTCCTAAAGCCTGAAGAAGCTTTTTAGGAGACGGTTTGAATACCTTAACTTCTTCATTGTTGTATACAATACTGTTCCCATTTGTGTGTATCATTTGGTTCTCTTCCAAATAGGAGGAGAATATTATGTTGTAAATATGATTATTTGTTACTCACATTTGACAATTTGCAACTGTTTTAACCACCAAAAAGTGTAACAAAACATATTCACATCTGTAAATATTCAAGTATCTCGTAATTATATTTATGTCAAGCTTTCTATGTTGCATGATCTTGTGAAGAAATTGAACCCTTCTGTTCTCTGTTCTCATAAAATAAGAATGTAAACAAATTTGCCATGTCCAAAGGGTAACTGGTACTTTTGCCTGCTTACACACAACAAATTGTTACGTTTTTTATTCAAGAGTTGAAGCTTGTGTTGTGGTCGATGAGGGATTCAAAGTATGTTGATTAGGTCTTCAATCATTCTAAATTTGGGGTTTGTTTTTTGGTTTTTTGGGATATCAAATTTTAGTAGTTTATCATTTTATTGTGCCATTAAGTGCTGATGGTGCAATACTACTTTAATAAAGATGTACTTGTTTGGGCAATTTAGGAAGCATATTAATTTTGAGACTGTGTAAGCAAATAAGTTGACGTAAAACTAAAATACATAAAAGCCCTACAATTTCTAATGTGAAAGTAGAATATAACAAAATTTGAAATGTGGAAGTAAATTATGGACCAGGAATTTTTTATTTTGATAATATTGGATGTGTTATCGAAAGTATAGTCAATTGATGATAACATACCAAATTGTAAAATAAAAAAAATAAAAAATAAAAAAAGATTGAAACTACAATTTGTGGACTGTAGTATTATAATCTATAAAAGAAAAATGATATTTGTGACTTTAGATGTGTTAAACCATTTTATTCCACTTTCTTAATTAATGCAATATAAAAGCTATACGTTCAAGATTTTACTATATTTAAATTTTAAAGTGCAGATTTAGAGTTGTCCGTTTCAATGGGGAGAGAGAGAGAGAGAGAGTATTAATTCCAGACAGATGGCAAGATAACCGGGAAACAAGAAAACTGAAATTTATATACCATAGAATCTCTCTATATTTGCAAGTCATCTTCCTCTTGATCGAAACATTCATCAAGTGATCAAACAACTTCTCAATCACTCTTTCGATTTGTGCGTGAAAATGGGGATGAAGTTATATGGAATACCAGCGTCGACATGCACTAGAAGGGTGATGGCATGTCTCTATGAAAAGGGCGTAGATTTCGAGCTCATCCTAGTTAACATGGGTGCCGGTGAACACAAGCAACCTGCATTCCTTAACAAGAATGTGAGTCTAATTCAAGCCTCCATATTTTAAGTATTCAAATTTTGGTCTAAACTTGTAAGTCTGATTGTGTGTCTTATTTTATATCTCAACTATTCATTTCATCTCAACTATTCATTTTTGTAAACTTTCGTCTATAGATCATTTATTATTTAAAAAATAATAATTAATCTATTAATTATAATTATATGATTTCATCAATATAAAAAAAATTTAGGACAAATATTGTTTTGAAAATAGTCTCTCTCTTTTTTTTTTTAAAGGCAAATTTAATAAAATTATGTGATTAAAGTTTATAGGATCCATTTTATTTTATTTTAAAGTTTTTTTTAATTTCTTTACATGTTCTTCACAGAAGTCTATGTGATAAATAACTTAAACTATCAAATTGAGACCCAACTAGAATGAAATGAATTTCTTGGCAAGAGAGATCCATACATATATGACATTCTACATTATTGTTGTGGTTGTGGTTGTTGTTGTTGTTGATGTTGTTCTTTTTTTTTTTTTAAATAACTCAGTATCGTTTATATGAATTTTTGAATAATTCAATTCACACTTGGATTTAGTCTCTTGATTTTTGTCACGTGTGTGTAGCCCTTTGGCCAAATTCCAGCGCTAGAAGATGGAGATCTCACTTTTTGGTAAGCTCTCTCACTTAATTTTTCATTATATCGTCATAAATTTGTTCTTATAATTATAAATAAGTTCATATCAAAATCTTATAGCCACTGGATGATGTAATCAAAATATTTTATTACAATCATATTTAATATCAACAATTTCTAAAACTGTTGAAAGACAAGTGACCAACCTTATATCAGACTTGGGAAGAATAAATGATAATTTGGTTTGTCAAGGAAGAAGTAGAGCAACTCCACTTTTCAAGAAACAAAGGTAAGCATTCCATCCACATTTGAAAAACCCAAACAATGCACAGCTTCCCCATATAGTCTGTTCTACAAGGATCCCTACGGAAGCCCATAATCTAATTAGAAATTAATGGAGATAAATGTCTTCAACAATACAAGGCCCTTAGTGCAGGGACTATGGATTACATTCAATTAATATAATTCTATCAGATGATATCTTTTCGTAATCAGGAAGCTGATTACTCATTACAATACAATGCACCAAATTTAATTCTCTATACTTCACAGGTCTGTATTTGGTGCTCTGAATCATTCTGTCCTTAACACTCTCTATGAAATCATATATGGCGTCATAGTGACTCTGCTGAACTCTTCTAGGAATATCAACACAAGCATGCTTCGTAGTATTATCATCTACGTAATAATACATCATGTTTTCAATCTTGGTAGGCTTCACAACAAAATAATTATATTTTGCCTCCAATAGCTTAGAGAATTCCGTTTTACCTTCTCCACCATCTGGACCGTAGATCCAGTAGATAGATCTATGATCAGGAGATCCTGATATATATTCCATAAGAATATTCTGCCATGGATGACGGGGGTGCACGTCAGCATAATTTTCTATGAAGGCCTTTTTCTTCTGTAAACATATGTATCTGTTATACATGTTCGGATCCTCAATCTTAGCACTCTCAGGGTCTTCTTCACATAGTTGGATCCTCTTCCTCTTATGCTGACCAGGGGCTACAGGCTCACCAAGCTCAAAGATAACATAACCTTCTTTAGAACAATACACCTTGTTCTGTAGATCTGAACCGGTGGCATTAGTTAAATGCACTGTTTGAGAACCAAGGAAATCTTTCACAGCACCAGGTCTCTTCACATTCGTGAAGGAGATGAACCTTTGATAATGGTCTCTCAGGGTAGATGGACTCTTCTCTGCTCCAATAACACAATATTTCACTTCCGTACTGAATATATTTTGTTTAAAACAAAAATCTTCCCAAAGGGTAAAGCAGAACCTCCTCCCTTGCTTTAATGGAATACTCATTTTATTAATAAATATAATAAAATATAGCAAGGGAAGGGAAGGGAAGTAGGAAAGGGAGCGGGGTAATACTAGTGCCCGCTCCCCCCTTACCATTTTTGTAGGCAACAATGTTCGCGGATTTCAAATTAATTAAATATACCTTTGCATATAATTGAAATCCGTTGAAAAGTAAACACCCTTTTATATAGAGAATTAAATTTGGTGCATTGTATTGTAATGAGTAATCAGCTTCCTGATTAGGAAAAGATATCATCTGATAGAATTATATTAATTGAATGTAATCCATAGTCCCTGCACTAAGGGCCTTGTATTGTTGAAGACATTTATCTCCATTAATTTCTAATTAGATTATGGGCTTCCGTAGGGATCCCTGTAGAACAGACTATATGGGGAAGCTGTGCATTATTTGTGTTTTTCAAATGTGGATGGAATGCTTACCTTTGTTTCTTGAAAAGTGGAGTTGCTCTACTTCTTCCTTGACAAACCAAATTATCATTTATTCTTCCCAAGTCTGATATAAATTTGGTCACTTGACTTTCAACAGTTTTAGAAATTGTTGATAAACTAAATGAGATATATAATGCAGGTTAGGAGGGGTGCAGATAGAGCAGAAATATATAGTCTGGTATTCTCTTCAACTGCCCAGTGGCTGGCAGTCTCAAGCGACAAGGGCACTGTCCATGTTTTTGGTCTAAAGGCTAATTTGGGAAACCTGGGAAGTGATAAGTCACATGGTGCATCTGATCCCAATCATGCTGTTTCATCACCCACTTCATCACTCTCTTTTATAAAAGGTAATAAGATGCCTTCCTCAAATCACTTGTAAACTTGCCTTTTTTTTTAAAAAAAAAAAAATTTAGTTCTTTTCTGGCACATTGATGTTCTTCCTTAAATAACTAAGGGGCGCATGGGCATTTGAATGCAGTTTATGTTTGCAATTTGCACGAACTGCTGTCACTAAAATGGAGAGAATTTGGATCAATACCATTAAATGAAATTCTAAAAACAATGTTGTGCATTAGACAAGCAAGCAACAAAATAGGATCACATCAAGTGCCCTGGAGATGGAAGCTTTTCAGCTTAGATGCCATTAACATAATGAAATCGTTTCTTTTCAGAGAAGGCGGATTTTATTTTATTTTTCCGAAGGAGAAGTCCTGAAACTATGCCAAAAGATGATATGAAGGTTTTGTGTAGTCCATTACATAACTTCAATTTCCATGGTTACCTTGTCCTTTAATTTCTGAAACATGCTGGACAAATTTATAGCTTTACCCTTTAATGAGTTCAATGAAGCTTCAGAAAGTCATTTGGGGGTAAAAACTCATTGGTGGACTAGGAATAAACCAAGTGACTAGTTCCTCATAATGGTTCCTTTCTCAGTTCACAAATATATATGTATGAACAATTCTAGACTCTTCAAAGGATCAATGTTGTCTTTAATATTGACAATGCATCAACTTCTTGATTCTCAAAGAACTCAAGACTACATAAATTGGTAGATTTCAGAGGAACCATTTCTTTTGCTCCAAAATGCTCTGATTACCATGCAGATGTTATGGATATTTGACAAATGGTGTATTTTGTGAATAGAGATTACAATTCTGTTCTTTTGTTCTCGGTATGATTTTTAATCCGCTATGTTATTTAAAATGCTTTTGGTATTTCTGTGTTTTCTGTTTTCTGTGATTTGATTAATTATTACCGGATGCCGGAGGGTAACATTTAAAGATAAATTTTGTTTCGTTTGCTTGAAGGTTCTCAATACATTGTTGCATTTGGTCACCAAAAGAATACTGTTGTAATTCTTGGCTTAGATGGAAGGTGTGTACAACGAACAAGATATCATTGATTTAATTTATACATAATGATTTAGTAATTTAATGTATCCTGTTATTTCTAGTTTGCTTTGATTTTGCGAACCAACCTCTCATTTAAGTGCTGCCTAAAAAACATACAGAAAATGTTTACGTCTGCTTCAGAATAGGTATTAGTTATCAATAAATGTAATATGATTTGATATAGTGCAAACAAGAAAGGGTACGTTTTGAATCTTCCTTCTTGAGAGAAGATATTTTCATCCCGTCCACAATTTTTGTAAACACACTCTCTCTCTCTCTCTCTCTCTCTCTCTCTCTCTCACACACACACACACACACACACACACACACACACACAGTAGTAAAATAACTGATTTGCATTTATGCAGCTTCTATCGTTGCAGTTTGATCCAGTGAGTGGTGGAGAGATGACTCAGTTGGAATATCACAACTTCCTAAAGCCTGAAGAAGCTTTTTAGGAGAGGGTTTGGGAGGGTTGTTACACTAACTTCTTCATTGTTATATACCATATTGTTCCCTTTTGTGTGTATCATTTGGTTCTCTTCCAAATAGGAGGAGAATATTATGTTGTAAATATGATTATTTGTTACTCACATTTGACAATTTGCAACTGTTTTAACCACCAAAAAGTGTAACAAAACATATTCACATCTGTAAATATTCAAGTATCTCGTAATTATATTTATGTCAAGCTTTCTATGTTGGATGATCTTGTGAAGAAATTGAACCCTTATGTTCTCTGTTCTCATAAAATAAGAATGTAAACAAATTTGCCATGTCCAAAGAGTAACTGGTACTTTTGCCTGCTTACACACAACAAATTGTTACCTTTTTTATTCAAGAGTTGAAGCTTGTGTTGTGGTCGATGAAGGATTCAAAGTATGTTGATTAGGTCTTCAATCATTCTAAATTTGGGGTTTGTTTTTTGGTTTTTTGGGATATCAAATTTTCTGAGTAGTTTATCACTTTATTGTGCCATTAAGTGCTAATGGTGCAATACTACTTTAATAAAGATGTACTTGTTTGGGCAATTTAGGGAGCATATTAATTTCGAGACTGTGTAAGCAAATAAGTTGACGTAAAACTAAAATACATAAAAGCCTTACAATTTCTAATGTGAAAGTAGAATATAACAAAATTTGAAATGTGGAAGTGAATTATGGACCAGGAATTTTTTATTTTGATAATATTGGATGTGTTATCGAAAGTATAGTCAATTGATGATAACATACCAAATTGTAAAATAAAAAAAATAAAAAATAAAATAAAAAAGATTGAAACTACAATTTGTGGACTGTAGTATTATAATCTATAAAAGAAAAATGATATTTGTAACTTTTGATGTGTTATACCATTTTATTCCGCTTTCTTAATTAATGCAATATAAAAGCTATATGTTCAAGATTTTACTATATTTAAAGTGTAGACTTAGAGTTGTCCGTTTCAACGGAGAGAGAGAGAGAGAGAGTATTAATTCCAGACAGATGGCAAGATAACCGGGAAACAAGAACATTGAAATTTATATACCACAGAATCTCTCTATATTTCCAACTCATCTTCCTCCTGATCGAAACATTCATCAAGTGATCAAACAACTTCTCAATCACTCTTTCGATTTGTGTGTGAAAATGGGGATGAAGTTATATGGAATACCAGCGTCGACATGCACTGCAAGGGTGATGGCATGCCTCTATGAAAAGGGCGTAGATTTTGAGCTCATCCCAGTTAACATGGGTGCCGGTGAACACAAGCAACCTGCATTCCTTAACAAGAATGTGAGTCTAATTCAAGTAGTCATATTTTAAGTATTCAAATTTTGGTCTAAACTTGTAAGTCTGATTGTGTGTCTTATTTTATATCTCAACTATTCATTTCATCTCAACTATTCATTTTTGTAAACTTTCGTCTATAGATCATTTATTATTTAAAAAATAATAATTAATCTATTAATTATAATTATATGATTTCATCAATTTTTTTTATAAAAAAAATTTAGGACAAATATTGTTTTGAAAATAGTCTCTCTCTTTTTTTTTTGAAGACAAATTAATAAAATTATGTGATTAAAGTTTATTAGATCCATTTTATTTTATTTTTAAGTTTTTTTAATTTCTTTACATGTTCTTCACAGATGTCTATGAGATAAATAACTCAAACCATCAAATTGAGACCCAACTAGAATGAAATGAATTTCTTGGCAAGAGAGATCCATACATATATGACATTCTACATTATTGTTGTGGTTGTGGTTGTTGTTGTTGTTGGTTTTTTTTTTTTTTTTAAATTACTCAGTATCGTTTATATGAATTTTTGAATAATTCAATTCACACTTGGATTTAGTCTCTTGATTTTTGTCACGTGTGTGTAGCCCTTTGGCCAAATTCCAGCGCTAGAAGATGGAGATCTCACTCTTTTTGGTAAGCTCTCTCACTTAATTTTTCATTATATCGTCATAAATTTATTCTTATAATTATAAATGAGTTCATATCAAAATCTTATAACCACTGGATGATGTAATCAAAATATTTTATTACAATCATATAATGAAAAAAATCTCAATCACGACGACTATCTTGATTGCTTATCATTTATCTATTATTACTAGAATCAAGAGCAATCACAGCATACATAGCAGAGAAATACAAAGACACAAGCTATGATCTCATAAGACACAAAAACCTCAAAGAAGCTGCACAAGTCAAAGTATGGTTAGAGGTAGAATCCCAGCAATTCAACCCTCCAATCTCCGCCATCATCTTCCAGTGCTTCTTCGCCCCAATGTACGGCATGAAAACCGACCAGGCAGTTGTTGACGCCAACGTGGAGAAGCTCGGGAAAGTGCTCGACGTGTACGAGGCCAGGCTGGCGAAGTCCAAGTACCTCGCCGGAGATTTCTACAGCTTGGCAGATCTCCACCACCTCGGTTTCACTCATTACCTTTTCAAGACTCCTTATGCGTCGGTGTTCAACGAACGGCCACGTGTCAAGTCGTGGTGGGAGGACATTTCGTCGAGGCCGGTTTTTAAGAAAATTTCACCGGCGATGAGTTTTGGAGACAAATGAAATGATGGTGGTAGTACGTGGAAGTGAAGGTTTTTCATGCATGGTCTGCATTGAAATAAAACAATGAAACAGTAGTAGGGGTACAGTTTCATTGTGTTCTTTAGAGGTTTTTTTTTTTTTGGTTTTGAATTTGTGCAAAAAAATGTCATCAGAATTTTTTCAAGATTTCATCTGATACAAATAAGAGTAGTCTGCAAAATTGAAAATTCATAATTTTGGAAAGTGAAGTTGAGCCTGAAAAACAACAGAATAATATGCACATAGGGGAAAGAAAAAATTGGTGATTTTATTATAAAGTAAGATGCACGCAATTTAACCTTTGTTTTTAGGGAAGTTATTTATGTGACTGACATTGACGACACTAGAAATGCTAGCCCCTACTAAAAAAATAATCTCAATTATTTATTTTTTATTATTATTTTATTTTTTTGTATAAACTAGATTTGTTCAAGTGATTGTATTTTGATATCTCTTCAAGCTTTTGTAGAAGCCATTTTAGTTTATGATTTGGTAAAAATTTCATCAACCCTTGATTTTATGAGAAAAAATAAATGATAAACACTCATAATTTTATATTCACAAATTAATCTACTATATATGACAAGTGAGTTGAAAGTTAAGACTCATTGTACCACATTATTATAGATCAAATCATATTATGGGAGTTATTTAGGAATGTGACTAATGTCAAACATTTATGGCCCTATTTGTTTTGAGAAATAGAGATAGGATTGGGATTGAGATTGAGATGGAGGTGGGAGTCACTATTTGTTGTGTTTGTTTTGGGAGATGGAGAGGAGATTCATAATTCCATAGGATTAGGATGGGCCTTGATGTTGGGATTGAGATGGAGGAAGTGGAGATGATATGAGGAAATTAGTCCCATGGGAATATTATTTTTTATTTTTTTATTTACATGTTGGGCATTTTTTTTAACATTAATGTTTAATGTTTTTGTATTTTTTGTTAAATAAAAATCATAATTTTATTTGTTTAAATATTTTATATTTCTTTTATAGGGTAATAATTTAACAATCTCTACATTAACAACTACCATCAAAACAAACATAATTTTATTTAATCCCCTCACTATCAATCTCCTCCATTCTACCTCTGAAAACAAGTGAAGCCTATATATAATAATTGGGAAAATTATATTTCAATAAACAGTAAAAAAATAATTTCATTTTCATAGTGATGCAAATCTCTTATATATATGGTATATGTTTGATACAAAATTATCGTACGTGTCAAACTTATATTAAAAAAAAAATTTACATAGAAAGCAATTATTTTAAAAGTGTCCCACTTATTTGTAATTTTCTCTAAATGATTTATCATATCAATAAGTTTATATGTACAAAAATTAAATATAAAATGAGACACAACTCACCATTTATAAGACATCTGGCTCTCATTTCGTATTGAGTTATGCTAGAGACTCTAAATATTCTACTAAATATTTTACAAAATCTCTCACATAGGTGTGAAACCCACACACATATAGATTTGTGTAAGTCTCATCCCATATAAAAAATTTAATAAAATATTTAATAGAGTATTTATTTGAGATACATAGCATTTCTCCTAAATATTTGATCTGTGTGTGTTTCTAGCATTCTTATTAGAGTAATGCTAGAGACCCCAAAAATTCTACCAAAAGTTTTACCAAATATAATGCTAGAGACCCCAAAAGTTTACCAAAAGTTTGATCTGGGGTCTCTAGCATTTTTGTTGTTATTATTATATTCAAAAAGCATCAGGTTTCCCACGTGGACTCAATTTATTGGGCCACGACGGAGGCCAGACAATAATGCACTTAATACTTGGGCCCACAGCCAATGGCACCTAACGATATGCCGTTTTAATTTGGGGCCCAGTGGATGATTCGTTGTGACGATCCAAATATTTTACAAGCTCATCATTATTAAAAAATTTTAAAAGCATAAGAATGAAGACAAATTAGCTAATCCACCAAATTATAATCTTAAAAAGTTAATTTTTTTTTAAGGATAATTAACCCAAGATAATGAATTTGGAGCTAATAATTAGAAGCTCTACTCATGAGCCATTGCGAATATGGAATTAGTTAAACTTCTCTCATGACAAATTGTCTTAGAAAATTCAAATAAATGATTAAAAATCATGTTATAAATAAGAATAAAAATAAAAATGGTGTGGTCAATCCTCCACCGAGAAAGAGGGTGTCATAATTTTATATCATATATTGGAGTACAAAATATTTATCTTTTTGTCTCTTTTATGTACAAATAAAAATTTTCTATTGTAATTTTTATACAATGCTGTTGTTATATATTTTTTATTATAAGAAGACATGTAATTTAACGGCATAAATTTCAAACTGATATAAAATAACACCAAAATACCGTGTATTTTTTCAAACCATCATTTAAAAATGATGTTATTTTATTTTACTTTTAAAATTATTGCAAAGGTATCCATTTCAAAATATTTTGTTGTTATTTTTGGGCCCGTTGAATTATACGTTGGGCCCACATCTTCTTTTGGACGGCCTTTGGCTACTTATTTTGACAAGTTTATCTGCCATTCTCACATGTGTATTCAACATCAACCTACCAACTCTTCAAATCAAACATTAATTTCACATTCCGTTCAAAAAACAAAACAAAAAAAAAAACCACATGAATTTCACATTTTAATTAATTTTACATTTTTGATATAATTACACTAAGTATCTTTTAAAGTTATAATTCACATAACAATTAAATTTTTTTCATTAGTAATTTGTTAGTTATATATAAAAAAAAATGATACTGTGATATATTTTCAACTAAAATGTATATATATATATTTATTTATTTCAATGTCTATTTGTCATCTATATTAGTTTCAGTTGTTTTAACTATACTAAATGAAAAATCAATATAATTATGTCAAAATGGTTGAACAAATTGTATATTTCCCAAATGATATAGACATGGGAAATTTCATTTCAGGGGTACCTTTAAAAAATAATTACAAATAAGTGATTAATTGGTTTAAGAACACATAGCGTTTTCAAAATCGGATATCGTGGTTAGTAGAGGCCGGTCTTCGGACTGGGCGAAAGGGGGTGCTCATAGCTGACCTTCCCCGATCGTACCCAAGCTCCCGGGCCGAGACAACTCCGGTGATGACGGACATGTGACCTTCGGCATCGAGTCAGGGTTTCCTAAATTTCCCCATTTTAAAATATTTAGGTGGCGACTCTGTATCTGGCAAAGCAGTCCATGTTTGGCACTACTTTTTCAAAAATCTGTTTCTCAAAACGATTTGCCAGATTTGGACTCTTTGGTTCAAATTAAGAACCGTGACACAAATCGAGAGTCCGAACTGTAGCGAGGTTCCCTCCCGCGGGCTTGTTACAACATGCATGCATGGATTGACTTAGCTTCCTTAAATTCTTGCTCAATTCTCCCATAAATTCATCTATTTCATTTGAAGTCTTGTAGAGTCTAACTCAATTACATAATTAAGAGTTTGATTCCTTACCTAGAGACTTGAATTCCCAAGTGTTGAAGTTGAATTCTCAAATTCTCTTCAAATGCCAACAATTCCTAGTAAATCTCTCATTCTCCCTTGTTGAACTCACCCTCACTCTTAGTCTCTCTTCCTTCCTCACGTTTGTAGCTCCCCCAAAAGAGTGAATTGAGGGAATGTATGAGTGCATATGGAAGTCCACTAATGCCTTAATTTGGCTTGGGTAATAGTGCAATTAATTAAGGTTAAATAAGTGGGCATTAATTTATTCTAATTTAATCGTTCCAAATTGAATTTTAATTAAACCTATCATAAAATCCTATAAATCCTAATTAACATATAAATCGAGTCAATTTTTGAATCGGATGCCGATAGGGCCTTCAATTCACAAATCGAAATCAGAACATGAACAGATATAAACACAAAATGATGCAATGCACATATAATTGATTCAGGATTTCTTCTTAATTACTTATTTAGCATACTTAACGTGAATTAGCGTTATTCATGGGTCGGGGTTGTTACAGATGTACCTGCAAGAACATCAAAGTCTTAAAGGGCCGTCAAAAATGGGGTGTCTACAGGTCCCCTACTGGAAATTTCACTTCTGTCTTAGCTTACCATATTATTTCTCCTCCGGTGGAGAATCCATTGTGCCTGGATTGGGTTTGGAAACTTAAGCTTCCCCAAAAGCTTAAAGGTTTTTTATGGCTTATATTTCATGATAAACTACTTACTAATGCTGCGAGATTATTGAGAGGCTTATCGGATAATGCTAGTTGTCCCAGGTGTAATCACCATCTGGAAGATGCTGAGCATCTGGTTCGTAGTTGTATGCATTCTCAAAATGTTTGGGACAATCTGGTTGGTAGTCATGGTTATGTTCTTAATCAGCAGGGGTCTTTCCTTGCTTGGTTTAAAAGGAATTTATGTCCTTAACCTGATATGGTTTCTAATTGGAGTTTAATCTTTGCGATTGCCGTTTGGAAAATCTGGAAGGATAGAAACAGGAAAATTTTTGAAAATATTGAACCTTTTTGGCAAAAAATTGTCTATCTTACTTATAATTATGTTAATGAGATTCAACAAGCTTTTGATGCTTCGATCATCAAAATGGCTAAATAATGCAATCTCAAATGTCTATTAATTTTCAATAATTTGTTCTATGCTTGGAATAATTGTTACTATTCCATTAATAAAAAAGCTAGGCTTTTATTAGTACTTAGAAAAATTGTGCGTATTTAAATTTTGTCCGGGGCAAATACATAAAAATCGTACAGAGAGAGGGTAGGTGGGGCAATGGCAGGGCGAAGAGTGTATGGAAGCTTGAAGTCGCCGGCGACATTGAAGGTGTTGGCGAACCTGTTTGAGCACGACCTCGACTTTGAGTTTGTTCCCGTCGATTTGGAGAATGGAGAGCACAAAAACAAACACTTCCTCTCTATGAATGTGAGTCATTTGAAAAAAAAAAATGATTGACGTCCTGAGAGTCTTCTGTGTTCTTATTATTCTGATATTCTTCGATGATCCGAGTGGTAATTCAATGATATGATTTGATTTATGAAGAAACATTATAATTTCTCTAATTTGCGAGGTTTAATATTAAGCTTTGTGTAAATATACATACTTTAAATTTGAAGGTAAGTAAGCTAGCTATACATATGCACATGTTTTTGCAGCCGTTTGGACAAGTGCCGGTGTACGAGGACGGAGGCATCAAGCAATTCGGTAATTTTATTTTTATTTTTTCAAAGTGATATTAGTGTGGCAAGTTTGAGAATATACTATTTTAGTTATTTTTTAAATTTTTACAACAAGATATATAAAAAAAAATAAATAGAGAGAGTGATGTGATAATTTATAATAATTTTTTAGTTAAAATATATAATTAATAACGAGTCCTAAATTAGTAATGTTAGAGATCATTATTATAGCAAGAAATAAAAATAAAAATAAAAAGATTGGTTTAATAGAGCCCGCTCCATACAAGAATTTAGGCCTTCCACTTTTTTTCTTACACTTATTATTGTTTGAGTTTTTGGTTCCTGTCCTTACGTGTCGGTAATGCATTGTTTAATTATTATCAAGGCATTGTTTAATGGATCCTACTTTTTGTGAAAAATATGTTTGATACTCCTAAATTATAATTCCTAAATTTATTTTTAATTACTTGAACAGTTACATAATAATTATTGATTTGTTAAAAAATTAATTAACTAAGACCAAACACCTACTACCTTGGTTACATCTCATGTTATCTCTAATAAAATAACATAAAATTGATAAATCCTGTATTATCTAGACCAACGATTATTAAATTAAAAAATACACACTTCAATAGTACTAAATAATTTTCATGAGATAGTTAACAAAACTAGCTGTTTCCAAGCCATGACCCCTTTAATTTGAGTGAAGGAAGATTTTTTTTTTCTTTAATAAATCAAAGGTCATAATTTGGGGGAGATATCAAATATTATTCAAATAATTTTAAAAATTCAATCGCAGAATAAAGCACAATCTTCTTACACAAAATATGTAATTCCCACTCATATAAAAAAGTTATATCAGCTCTGTGATCTGATATTGTAAACTGTAAAAGAAGTGTATATTCATAATTGTATATATTACAACTAAAATGGTACTTTGATTCAGAATCAAGGGCAATAATAAGATGCATGGCTCATGAATATGGCAAGAAAGGTGAAGAGCTAATCTACTGGGACGCCAAGAAGCAAGCCGTGGTGGCTAACTGGATCGACGTGGAGGACCACCACTTCGAGCCACCCGCACTGAAGCTGATCTCCGAGCTACTCATCAAGCCCAAGAAGAGTTTCACGGCATTGTGGCAGAAGCCGAAGCCGAGTTGGCAAAAGTTCTGGACGTGTACGAGGCTCGGCTTGAGAAGTCCAAGTACTTGGCTTCTGAGAAATACACAATTGTGGACCTACTTCACTTACCAAACTTGCAAAGCCTCATGGGGACGCCGGCTAAGAAGCTAATCGAGTCACGTCCTCGGGTCAGCTCATGGTGCTCCGATATCCTTGCCCGACCCACTTGGGCTAAGGTGCTTGATATGCAGAAGAAGGCTCAGGCTTAGCTTTGGATCCTTAAATGCTTGCCCCTAATGCAAATCCCATTTTGCTTCAATCATCAAAATGGCTAAATAATGCAATCTCAAATGTCTATTAATTTTCAAAAATTATGATGTGTGCCTCTTTTTCTATGGTTGGAATAATTGTTACTATTCCATTAATAAAAAAGCTACGCTTTTATTAGTACTTAGGAAAATTGTGCGTATTTAAATTTTGTCCGGGGCAAATACATAAAAATTGTACATTTCATTTTCAAAATATTTTTTTCTATCAAATATTTAAAAAAAAAAAAAAACTATTGACATGTTATTGAAACGAGATATCAATAGTCATATAAGTCAAACTAAAATAAGTCATTTTAGGAAGATAATGGTAATTATTGTAGATAATATTATGTACAAATCACTTACACTACAATATATAAGAGTTTGAAAGATTAAAAAAATTTATTCCTATAAGTAAAAATTTTGTTGTAATAAATATTTAGGAGGCCTCATTTGGAAACATTCTATTTTAGTAATTTTTTGATTTTTTTGGTTAAAATATGAGATAAAAAAAATTAGTATGTTTGGAATGAATTTTTATTTTTTCATGAAAAAATATGTAAAAAGTAAAAAGAAAAGAAAATCTTTGAATTTTTTGTATAAATTATTGGCTTTTTAATTTTTTTAATAATTTTTTAACTTTTAGACTAAAACAGTAAGCTGCCAAACGGGATCTCAATTTCAATTGTGACGATGAGGATAGCTACTTTTTTTGGGCCCATCCCTTTTTGGTTATTGTTTTAAGACATAAAAATGCAAAAATGATAAACTAAGAGTTTAGTCTTAAAGAAGGTTATAGGTTTAATTCTTCTTAAGAGAGAGTTGATTTAGGAAGTAAGCACTCAGTGTTTTAATTCTCCATAAATGTTAATTTAATAACTAACAACTCATTTTCGAACCTATTTGATTGGACATATTACATTATCAGCAATGCTAGGTATCATGAAAAGTCTTTCATGAAAATAGTCATGAAGGTTTTGTGACCTTTGGATTACACTTACAATAAAGTACCACACACTAATCAAGATAATCTAAGGGTTACAAATTTTTCATAACCCTTTTCATGACAAAATTTTCATTATCTCTAACATTTCTCTTACATTATAAGATTGAGATTATTAATCTATGACATTTACATTATATTCTTTTGTTTCAATTTTTATTATCTATATTATATTTTGATGGACAATCTATCCAATAAAATTAACAATTTTTTTAATCTTATAAAACTTATAATAAAAACAAACATATGATTGAGATTTTATATTTTCATATTCATTGCAAAACAAATATAGACAAACAAATTATTTATTTCACTAATCCAATTGCATAACCAACTCTATAATAATCTTGTAAGTTGTTAATTATTTCACTATTAATCCCACTAATTAAATATAGACTAAATGAAATATTCTTTTAATGGTGAACCGCTTTCCAAATGTTAAAAGTTAATTTTTTAATTTTTTTTAAAAACATATAAACAAATAGTTAAATTATTTGATTAAAAAAATTAAAAAATTAAAAAATAAACTTTTAGCTAAGTCATCAAAATAAGCCGAGTTGCCAAAAAGCGGCTTGCTTTGGTAAATTTCTGTCTCCTAGATTTGATCCCCAAAAAAGGGGACAATTGTTGCACAGTGCTAGCAGAAAAAAATAATTATTTATTAATAAAAAAATTATAATATTAATAATGTTTATCATTATTATGTAATTTTTTTTTTTCCTCACACTCACTGAGTGTAGCTTAAAAAAAGCGTGATGATCCTCTAGAGTGAAATGGTTGTATCTCATTGGCACTATTTTGTGCATTGCAAATCACTCGTGCTGTTTAGCGTATCACACTGTCTTGTGCATTTCAAATCACTCGCGCTTTCTTGCGCATCGCACTATTTTGTGCAGTTTATCACTCGCGCTGTTTAGCGTATCGCACTGTCTTGTGCATTTCAAATCACTCGCACTTTCTTGCGCATCGCACTATTTTGTACAGTTTAATCACTCGCGCTGTTTAGCGTATCGCACTGTCTTGTGCATTTTAAATCACTCGCGCTTTTTTGTGCATCGCACTATTTTGTGCAGTTAATCACTCGCACTGTTTAGCGTATCGCACTTTCTTGTGCATTTCAAATCACTCGCGCGGTTTAGCATATCGCACTGTCTTGTGCATTTCAAATCACTCGCGCTTTCTTGCGCATCGCACTATTTTGTGCAGTTTATCACTCCCGCTGTTTAGCGTATCGCACTGTCTTATGCATTTCAAATCACTCGCGCTTTCTTGTGCATCGCACTATTTTGTGCAGTTTAATCACTCACGCTGTTTAGCGTATCGCACTGTCTTGTACATTTCAAATCACTCGCGCTTTCTTGCGCATCGCACTATTTTGTGCAGTTAATCACTCGCGCTTTCTTGCGCATCGCACTATTTTGTGCAGTTTATCACTCGTGCTCTCTTGCGCATCGCACTATCTTGTGCATTTCATTATATGCTCTCTCTCATCTTGCATAGAAAATGCTTGTAGCATTTGCTAGTGCATTGCGTCGCACTGTTTTGTGCAGCTTACTTGCATTTTGCATGCATTCTATCGCACTATCTTGCACACCTCACCTGTACTTGTTAGTACATTGCATTGTTTTGAATACAAACCGGCTTCGCGTAGCGTATAAGTCTAATTATCAAAGTCTTCTTTCATATCATTTGCATCCTGCCCCCTGAACTACGCTGGTTTGATTCCTTGCAAAAGGATACGTAGGCAGCCTGCAGGCACAACCATTTATTTATCGATATTTTGTTTGTTTGTCTAAGTCTTTGGCCTTGTCAAAAATGGGTCGTCTCTGGGCTTTGACATTCACTCATGTCATTTCATGACTTACGAGTTTTGTCAAAGAGGGGCAACTGTAGACACCTCATTTTTGACCGCCTTCAAGACTTGGGCGTTACTGATGGTGTACTTGGTGGTAAAAGGTATGCAGGGCAAAGGTTCAGTTTCTTCGGAGAGGAGAGAGACAAATCTCAACTTCACACCCCATTTTGGGCCAAAGTTATTTTGGATGGTTTTTAGACCTTAAAACCCTCTCTTTCAAAACATTTTTGAAATAAAGTTTCTACAATGTTCCGAGGCTCACATTTTGTCAAATGATGCGCTTTTCGATAAATCAAGCAAGGACAAAGTGGAAATGAATGAAAGAGAGATGAAATCTTTGAAAAATCTTTCAAAACACTTTGTTTAAGGGTTTGGAGTTGAAGAAGAAATGAAAGGAGAGGAGAAAACTAGTTTGGGAGAAGTTCGGCATGAATCCGGGTAAGAGAGAGTTGAGCAGCCCTCGCTGAATCGGGCTTATTCATTTGCATACTTGGATTTTATCTATGAGGCCACCACCGTTGGAAAGCTTACTTCCGGAGCTTCATTTTTCACTCAAGAATCTCCTAAAACCAACTCCGGGTGGGGGAGATATGGTTGATTGAAGTAGGGCATCACTCCGGTTGGATCGAATCTGCGCGGCTTCACCAAAAAGGGCATAAATTTTTTTACAGGAGGAATTTTAATGCAAGGTTTGCGCCATTGGAAAGTTAACTTCTGGGGCTTCAATCTGGACACCCACCGGCCACTTTTTGGCCTTGGAAGCCACCACCGGCCATCAATTTAGCCGACCGGCCAAACAGATGGCCGACCGACCAGTTAAAGTAGCCGGCCAACCAATTTTCCTAGCCGACGACCTTCCGGTGTATTCGACAGATTGAATGGATGCCAGCTGTGCCAGCTGGAGGGCACAAACTGGATCATCCATACACGTGTATGGAGGGTCTTTGCTCTTAGTTTGAAGCTTCTAAGAGAAGCTTTAGTCCATTGACTCTATAAAGGAAGCTCTCCTCTTCCTTATACCAAGTTAGAAAAATCAGCTGGAGCTATATGCATACAACCCTCACTATCTCTCATATCCAAGCCTCCAAACACCATTGACCTTGCACCATTTACACTACACCTCCAAGCCTACTACATCCACACTCCATTCTAGCAACTTGGAGGCTATTTTCAGAGGTTAGGAGCACACTTTCTCAGACCAAAAGCTGCTGAAGACTGGTGCTACAAGGGTGAGTCCCTATTTCCTTTTTTCTTGCCCTATCTTGCATGCTATCTTAGCTCTTGTTGCTTACATTTTTGGGCTCCGACCTAAACTGTAAATAGTCTTATTTTGAGCTCATCTCTATGTTTGATTAAGGACTTTTCTCTGTTTGAGGTCTTCTCCTCACCCTTTGTGTTTAGTCTCTCTTTTAGGGCCATTTCTTGCATGATATTTTAGCCCTACTTGCGATCATTTTCGAGACTTACTATAAACTGTAAAGTGTCTTGTTTTGAACCCCTCTTTAACTTTGTTGAAGGGCTCATTGCTGTTTGAGGCCATCTACTGTCCCTTGTCTCCAATCTCTCTTTTAGGGCCATTTTTGCATGACAGATTAGCCCTATTTGTGTTTGTTTTTGAGATTTGTTATAAAATGGAAAAAGTTTTTTTTTGAGGCCCTCTTGATGTTTGATTAAGGACACTTTCTTGTTTGAGATCATTGTAACAACCCTCATACTGTTTACCGACTTATGACTGATTGATTACCGATAACCATCGATTATCGTTAAAACTGAACTGATCGTGACTGATAATGGGACGGGTAAAAGTACTGAACTGACTGACTAAAATTGGAAACCGAATTGATGGAGTATATGTTAGCTGAATTGCATTCTATCTGTTTGATTGTATGATTATCTGTTCATGCTTATATGTTTAAACTGCTAATTGAAGGCCTTATCGGCGGCCGAACTGGGAATTGATTAATGTTTTATGATCTTCTATTGCTTATGCTTCCCGACAACTGAAACCACATGAAAAGAACTACCCGACCCATGATCTGGAACTTGCTGCAGTAGTATTTGCACTGAAAATCTGGCGTCACTATCTGTACGGGGTGACATGTGAAGTGTACACCGACCACAAGAGTTTAAAGTATTTCTTCACACAGAAAGAACTAAAATCTCCGGTGATCCCAAGCCATTGAAATGCCCGCATCTTCCCGGACTACCTCTAACCACACCTCTCCACCACAATTGATTTTACCGATTTAGTGATTTATCAATTGTTATGTTGTGCTTTGAATGTCTTTAATGTTCTACCAATAATCCTTGATATTAAATATGGGTATTTGCACAATGTTGTAATATATTGTTCCATCGTCTGATCTATATTTTATTTTTATCTTCTAATTTTCTGCTTTGGTTTTTTAGGGCCCGAGTTAACATTCCATTAGCTCAGGTGCTAGAGAGATGCAGCAATGCTGCAAGGGCCGACATCATTTGGCCCAATTATTGAAATGGCCATGACAATTGTTGACAAGAGTGGTGGCCAGTACCATGTTTTGTTATAATTACGACGACAGTAATCTTGCTTTGTTAATTAAAACCTTTAAAATCCTTGGTGGCCAGCACCATTCTTTGTTAATTAAACCTTCAAACTTACCTAGCATTTGGGTGTTGCCATAGGTTACTAGAAGTGTTGATTCTGAGCATGGTCAGTTGAGTCCACAGGGGAAGAAAACTGTTGAAGCAATTGTAACAGCAAGGTTATTGGGTGTAACTTCTTGTTCTTCAATTGTTGTCTCGCTGCACCATTCTCGTTTCTATTGCTCTTTTATAATTTATTTGTTTCAACTTTTATATTAAATTTGGCTACATTTGTACAGCAAGTTACCCTTGTCTATTATATTAGTTGGGGGTTGGAGATGGACCCTGGGACATGATGAGGGAGTTTGATGACAACATCCCGGCTCGGGCTTCGATAATTTCCAAGTAAGTGATGTACTAGCATTATAAGGTTATTATGCCTTCTGAGTGCCACTACTATTGGATGCATATTACTGTGACAATGCTTAATATGGGACAACTATTTTTTCTCTTAGTTTGTCAATTTCACAGAAATATGGCAAAGAATGTGGCCCAATCCGAAAAGAGACAGAATTCGCTCTTGCAGCGTTGATGGAAATTCCTTCTCAATATAGGCAACAATAGAGCTCAATATATTAGGGGTAATTGATGGTTAACTTGAATTGTAAGGTTTTATTGCCTCAATTTTCACATCTGATCTCATTTTCCTTCTCTTTGCTTGGGTACAGTGGCCAGGAAAGGGAATGTTTCCTGAGAGGGTTCCCTCCCACCACCTGTATATAGTGCACCTTCGTTTAGCAGCTCGAAATCTTCATGTTCATCTAATTTCCAGCTGGCTCGGCTCCTTATCATGGTCCACAACAGTCTATTAGCAACAGCTCCACCTTGCTTCAAGTTTCTACTTTTGATAACCAGGTTACTTGGTCAATTCCAAAAATATAAATTCCCGTGCCGTAAAGGGTCATTTGAACAGAGTGTTGTCTTTAATCCTTTGAAAAATTTTCATTATACCCTTTTGTGTGCGTGATTCTTCTTGTTTGGTGCAATTTATCAACTGGAAGTTGATAATGTCCCTTTCCATTGTTCCAATATTTCAAATTTTTTCAAACTTGTTTCAGTTATTTATGCTTTGTAAGTTATACAGCAAAAGTTACCCCAAAGGCTCTGCAATAGACTAAAAAATAATTAGAAAAAATAATCTATAGACGCAGCACCATGTTGGCGTTTGGATATGCTTCTTAGCACTATACAATGAGAAATCTCCATATTTTTTATGCACTGTGTTTTAATCATAGTAAGGCTGTCAGTGGCCTGCACGAATTGTGCCCGATACATGCAGCCTACCTTCCAATCGCAATGTAGTTAGGAAAGAGATGTAGGATGTATGGGCAAAAAGAAAATTAAAAACTGAAGGAATATGTTTTGTTTGAAAAACTATTTAGTTACTTGGAAAAAGATGCCAGAAAATAAAGCATGGACTTTCTTGTGATGCTTTCTTATGTTAATATTAGCATGAGGTTACTCACTTAATTTAGGCATGTACCTACACTTATCAAACATGATTATTCAACTCAAGAGTTCTGATTGTTGGCACATAAATTTAAAACCCAATTTATGTTTAAATTTCAAATACAGTCAATTGACACCACAATAAGAGCCTACAATAAGATTGTTGTAGTAATCACTTCCCAAAATGAATTAATTTGCTCCGTTGAAGTGTATAAAATAAACAACGTCGTATCTTAACGACGTTATTTCAAGATGCTCAAATGACACGTGCAGCCTACGAAAAGATGACACCTGTAGAGCCTACAGCAAGGACACACAAGGATGATGAAACCCCAAAGATCAATCCGGTAATCAGATAGCGCTGTTATTCAAAATTCAAATAATAGGGGCTATCATTCAATTGGAAATTAAAATGAAGATGAAGCGTTCCTATCCAACCTGATGGCCCTCACATAAATATGAGGACCATCAACACAAGACGAGGATGAGAAAAAATCATAAGTGGAAAAGAAGAGAGAGAGAGAAAGAAATTGAGAGCTAACAAATCGTTTACACAAGAAAGGACAGAAGAGAAGCTTAGAGAATCCTGAATGAGCCTACGCTAATGGCGATGAATAGGTAAAAGGGTTCCAAACCCAAACTGTATTTTGTATTCAGGGGTTAAAACCCATAACATTCTTATAAAATATTTCTTTTTTTTTTAATTGTCTTTTGTTGTTTATTTTGTTCTTCATTAATTTCCCGGGGTTTCATTTGTATAAATGTGTAATTAACGATCTGAAATACAGATCGGAATAAAGAAACTGCTATTCAAATAATCAAACACTGTTAATCCAAAAACTAAACAGTGGACATTTGTAACATAAATTTTGAAATGTGCTTGAAAACATACTTCATGTTTTAAAATTTGTGTCTACAAATTCTGCACGCCCAGATGGGACTTATTTCTCCTCCCATCTTTTGTAAGAATAAAAAAAATAATAATAATATATATATATAGTTGAACTACTGACGTATTCTTTTGTTATAGGAATGTCTGAAGCAACTCGTTTAGGAGACAACCTACACTCCAGTGGTTCTGAAATCACGCTAAGTTGGAGATAACACCCATCACCAAGGGGCTCCGGAGCGAATGCTCTGCTGTCCCAAAGTAGAGCAACGAAATCCTAGAAAAGATGCACTTCTTTCCCCTGCACCGCAAGGGGCTCTCCGGAGCGACACAAGCTCTTGGTTGTCCTCGAAGGTAACTGGTGTGACAAAGAAAGTCACACTTCTCCAGAAAGCTGAAAGGTTTGAGAAGAATTACTGAGAGATTATGTGAAAGCCGTCAAAGCAGTACGCAATTGTGAGGGCCACAGCCGCGAACGACAGAACTTTCCTAATTCAGGCAAAGGAGGCTAATTAGTTTGTAACTACGACTTTTGTTGTAAGCTTCAACGGGGGGCACAAAAAAAATGTTGTGGCCAACTACTCAAAAGGCGTAGAAGTACTCCATTAAATGGTGGAGTCTGCCCAGAAGAAAGCTCTGTTGAAAACATGGCCATCATTAGCGGCCATTGGGAGAGGTAATGACCCAAAACTTCCTGTTGATGTAAAAAGGCCCCTGTTGTTGAAAAACACAGTTTGCTGCCTACGAAGAAGTTCTGTTCAGAGCACAAAATCGGTCAACAACCAAAATCTCAATCAACTCTCAGGAGCCAAAGGAACACTCGTTGGCTCGAAGGGTTCAAATAAGGAACACCCGTTGGCCCAACAGAATAAGGAACACTCGTTGGCCGACAGGGTTTCGATGAGAAACACCCGGTTGGCCCGACAGAAAAGGAAACCTGTTGGCCCACGGGATTGAATCAACATCAATTGACCCGCTCTTAAAAATGTAGGACTGTTTTGAAAATTCATGAGGAACTTACAAAGGCACAACGCGTTCCTTCTATGCCCTTAGGGGCTCGACTTGATATGTCATCTGGTCCAGTTTCGAAAAGACAAGGCAAAGAAGAAAAATAAGGCCTAAGAATTGGAACTAAGAACAGTGGCCATAAATGTTATAGGTGCTATGAAAGGGCTCTCTCGAAAGATTGAACCCACAAAAAACAAATTGAAAGTCCTGTCTTTGTCGGAAAATCCAAGGTGGAGGGGGGTAAGCAACCCCGGAAATATTTCTACTTTGGGTTGAACTATCCATGGAGGGATAAGAAAAGGGCCGTGTGACAAGGTCCATAACCCGTCAGGCTCAAAACAAAGCAATCGCAGTCAGATGCTTCAAATATGAATAATGTTGTGGGGGTTGATAATCCTTTTATACGAACAAGATGATCTATCTTGTTTGTTTCAACGAATATTGGCAAAGCATGAATTGAAAGATATCAAAAAGTTCCCGCAGTTTATGATGACTGAGGTTGGAAAGAAAGTGAAAAATTCGCAGCCGTCCAAGCAAGACCAACTGCTCAAGGAAAAAGTGGTGGGCCCTTTACAGGAAACAACTTGAGAGAACGAGAAGAGAAAATGGCTGCTATGTTGGAGCAAATGCAACAGTTGCATGGCCAAATGACAAGGATCAGGAAGTGGCACCCAAACAAAAGACACAACTTGTTGTGGGACATCTGTAGGCAATTACAAAGTACACTAGCCCCAGGGGGCAATGGTCTTGTTACTCTGTCTAACCAGTAGTGGTATATCCAATGCTCATGGCCATGATTGATGATATGGTGGGAGACAAGTAAAGAAAGTCAAAGAAAAAGATGATGAGAATTTTTCGAATAATTACAAAAACCTTAACCCAGCATGGGTAGATGCGTTCGCATTCCCTTCTGGTTTTTCCCAACCAGATTTCAATGTTTGATGGAACAGGAGATCCAGACACTGTGGCTCATTTCCTTCAAGATGCGGCCCAATAGCCCACGAATGAGGCCTTGTGCCTGCCAGGCTTATTTGTCCAATCGCTTGAAAGTTCTGCATTTACTTGGTATCTAATCTTCCTGAGGGGTCAATCCTAAATTGGGATTCCATGGTGAGAGTTCCTTAAACCAGTTCTGCAACACACAAAGACGAGTTGGAGTACCAGAACTGCATTTGAGGACCAAGCAACGTTGACAATGAGTTGTTACAGATTCATTGCAAGAGCGAGCTTTGACTTTGCTTGTCCTCAAAGTTTACACAATTAGAGTTAATTGGATGTGCCTTTAACAACTTTCCGAACATGAGTCTCTAACGGCTCTTTATGGCCTCAAACTTTTGAAGGATTCATGATCTATTGCACAAAAGCTCATGACATGGAGCTGGCATCTAGCTAAACGAAGGAAGGCCTAGCGGGCGTTGAAAGGTTGAGTTCCTCGACTGCAGCTACAATCAAAACCAGAAAGAAAAGGGTCCCGTTGTAGTAGGGCTAAAAAGTCCTAAAGAATTAAAAGGTGACTATGCAAGAGAGGTTGCGAGAAGAAGTATTCTTTCATGGGAAGATCTGGTCGAAAGACCTATTTGAAGATCTGTTGGAGCAAAAGTTGATTGCTCTCTCCTGAGGGTGAAAAGACCACAATGAGTAGGAAAGACCCAAAATGATCCAAAGTATTGCCCCTACCATCGTTGTCTGATTAGCCATCCGATAAAGAAGTCTTTGTTCTGAAAGATAAAATTCAGGACTTTTTTGGACTCTAAAATTATTGACTCCCTCCTCAGAGA
>NW_021024524.1:1078365-1133862 GCF_004153795.1 Camellia sinensis | reverse complement strand
TTGGGTGAAGTTCTGCATCTTTGTGTTGAACTGATGCTGTGTGAACTGCTGCTGTGTGAGTTTTTGTGGTGAAATGCTGCTGTGTGAGCTTTGTGTGAGCTTTGAGGTGAACTGCTGCTGTGCTGCTGTTTTTGGGATGAAGTTTGGTGCTGCTCTATCAGCCTCTACTGCAAATCTCTGTTTTTTTTTTTTTTTTTTTTTTTTTTTTTTTTTTTTTTTTTTTTTTTTTTTTTTTTGGGAAGGGTTATGCGAGGGGAAGGAGCTATCCAACATATGGGTTTTGTTATGAGAGAGAAAGGGGGTATCTTAAAATAGGGTTTTTTTTTTTTTCTTTTTTTTTTTTTTTTTTGGGTGGAAATAGTTAGAAAATTTGCGAGGGATAGAAACATATGTGGAAAGCGAGAGAAAGGGGAACTGGAACGAAGGTATACTTCATGAGAGGGATAGAGGCATGCGAGGGATAGAGGCCTAGCTAGGGGAAGAGGGTTAACTCAATTTTTTTTTTTTTTTTCCGAAAATAAAATAATGAAGGAAAAGGGAGCTATCCCAAAATATGGGTTTTGCCTTAGCGAGAGAGAGAGGTATCTCAAAATGGGAGTTTTGTTATGCGAGGGAAAGGAGTGTTGCAAAATATGAGTTTTGTGATGCGAGGGGAGGGGATTATTTTCAAAATATGAGTTGTGTTTAACTCAATTTTTTTTTTTTTTTTTATTTTAACAAAAGAATTTTTGGTGAAATAAAGAAAATTGAAGCGAGGGAGAAGTGGTGCGAGGGGAAGAGGCCGAACTTCTTTTTTTTTTTTTTTTTAAATGCACCTCAAAAGTGAATGACATTTCTGATTTGTGAATCTTGTGTTGATGCAGGAAAGGCGAGCTTTTGTGATATGGCTAAAGTAAAAGGGGGAAGTGTTGTGCCCCGTCGCAGCGCGCAACAATCACTAGTAGGTTCTTCTAGCATTTCCAAGTCAAAAGAGGGTAAATCCAAGAAGAATCTTTTTAAGGCTAAGAAGGACACGGATCCTCCAAACGTCCCTCCAGTGGAATATTGGTGTAGGGCACCTTTCTTTGGTGCCATAGATTTGTTTTGGGCGAGGGTGAATTTATTTGATGACAATGGCGGGGTCCCGACTGATTCGACTGATTTCCTTCTTGGTGGGGTTGAGCCAAAAAAAGGGGTTGAAGCTTTTGTTCCTCCAAAGTCTATCGTACGTTTTCATGTGGAGAGGGGCACTTATCCGTATTCTTTTCCAGCTTTTGAGGATTATACGGGGCCTAAAGATGACTTTGATGTCTGGAGCGCAGCTATCTTTCGTCATCCCTCATATTGTGAGGTGCTTGCTGGAGCTAAGATTGCTACTGCTATTTCTCAGTGTATGCAAATTAGACGGGAGCCATCTTGGCTGGAGTTCGCATTGTCACGTTGGAGTTCAAGTTCTCATACTTTTATTGCACAGTGGGGCGAGACGACCCCTACTCTAGAAGATGTAGTTGTTTTGACGGGGTTAGAGCATCTTGGATCGGCGAACCCTAGCGTAGTAAGTTTGTCCCTTAGCCAGATGGCTATTGTTGGGAGATTGGAGGAGGCCGTGGCACCGGCAGGAAAGTTATTAAGTCGTTATCAAAATAAAGTGTTAGTAACATCTCGATCACGAAAACACCCAAAACACACTTTCGGGGGATGGCTTCGGTACTGGTTTCGAGATTTTAGCCATCAGGTGCAAGGAAATGCGAAGGATGGATTCATAGGTTCAGGGATGGAAGGGGACAAGTGGGGGAGTATTGAGCATTTAGCTACTTTCATTACATATTGGTTGTCGCGGTATGTCTTGATGGGTAGACCCCAAGACGGGATTTGCCATGAGCTCTTTCCTCTTGCTGCCATTCTTGCTTCCGGCCGTCCGATTCCGTTGGCTCCTTTATTTCTGAGGGGGCTGTATAGGAGGTTAGATATGTATTAGGAGGGTGTTGATCGTTCCAAAGGACAATACGATGTTACCAGCTTCCTCCCTACTACCTTTCTGCAGTTGTTTTTGTATAAGAGATTTCCTAGCTTGGCCCATATGCCAAAGGTGTTTTCCATTGATGAAAGTGAGCCGCGTTCTGCTAGGTGGGCTGAGGGATGTGTACAGGGGAGTTTGGCCAGCATTTTTGATTTTGAGGACAAGTTTGTTGCTCGTCCTTATGTTATGCCAGTTTGTGGAGTATCTTCTACCGTTGCCTACCGCCTAGATGATTGCGAGCTTGTTCTCGAGCCGGGTGTGTCTTATTTGGGGGATGCGGATTCAGCGATGGTTCTTAGCACCGTTTCTGGGTATTTACCTTATTTTCTGGATGGCACATACGGTGTGGTGGCCTATCATCCTTTGAGGGTTGCTCGACAGTTTGGTTTGGATCAAGGGGTTCCTCAACATCTTCCTTCTCCTGCGCCTTCGGCCGCCGACTGTATGCAATTATATGTATACTCTTTTCTTTCAGAAGAATTAAGGCGTCGGGGGCGAGTTGTGCTAGCAAGTAAGGGTAGAATTGGCGGAACCACCCCTAGTTGAAGGAAGTATTGGAGATGCAATCTTGCTTTATTTCGGCTTTTTTAAGTAGTGATCTTGATCCTGTCCATGTTGAGCTCATTCCGTCTGATGACCCTGAGTTATGTATGGCTCGTGGAGATCGGGGCTTGTCAGCTGCAGATAAGGGGGAACTCAGCCCATTGGCTCGTTTATCTAAGGTGACTATTGCTTTGGAACAATCCCAGATAGTTTCTCCTGACCGATCATCTAGTGCCAAGCGTAAAAGGCCACCCCCTTCCTCCGTTCTTGTTCCAGTGCCTGGGAGAGTACCTCCACAGATTAGAGGTATAGGTCCGCCTACTAAAACCAGGATTGCCCGCCAAGCGAGGGGTTGCTCGACTGACACCATTGATTCGTCACAGGTAAACTCATATCTTGTACTTTGGAATTATTTGTGAGTTTGTAGCGTTTCTAATACGTTTGTATTAAAATACTTGTGTTGTTTGCAGGGGTCGACTGGCGCGTGTCAAATAAAATTGGCACGGCATAAAGTCTTGCCCATAGGTGCTGAAGACGATGTAGAAAATTCAAAGGATGATGAAGAGGGTTCAGATCAGAGTCTTGAGGTTATGGGGGCAAGATATGATGTTGAAGACGATGTTGAAGACGATGTTGGATGTGATATGGTTAGTGCTAGGCCTTCTTTGTTGGATACATCAAGTTCTAGGGATGCATTGGTTCCTTTGCGGGACAAGATTGGAGGTGGTGTCCCTATTGCTTGCTTGTTTGAAGGTGGTTGTAATTTTTCACATAGCGATGTGCTTAGCTCACGAGTTGGAGGTGCCAGTACATCCGTGAGCTTGTCATGCGGCATAGGCTCTTCTGCGCCCATTTCTTTACATGCTTCTACGACCTCTGCGGGCCTAGAGAGTAATGTGCCCACCATTCCTTCGGGCTCCGAAGTTGGAATCAACTCGCCTATTGTTTCAGTTGGTGCAAACTTGGGTGGTGTGCTCGTACGCGAGTTGTTTGGCTTCATTCAGAAAGGTGCTAGTGATATTGGGGGTAGCCTTCAAAGACCATCACTGCCAGCTATTGATGGAGATTATTCCCTTATTCATGCTACTGATGGAGATTTTTCTCCTATTCATCTTCCCCGTGGCAGTGTGGTTCTTAAAGGGATCAATGGGAAGGAAAAGCTACTGGATCCAGCTGTGTTGTTTGCCGGGGTCAAAGCAGAGTTACTTCCTCGACTGCTCTTTGTTCTTCATTATAAACCGACCACTTTCATGCACTTGGGTAGCTCTTATCTCCGGACTTATTTTTTGGATGGTTTTGGAGAATTCCTTAAGGAGCTTTACAAGTTATCCCCAGAGACAGCTTCTTTTGATGAGGTGTTGGCCCAACGTGCTGTTTTGGGCGAATTTCGAGATGGCCAGATTAACAGATTGGAGGTGGGTTGGTTGGATGATTGGTTATCCCTTCTTGAATCCAAGGTCAGGAGGAGGATGATTGAGGCTGAGCTAGGCGAGGTAGACAAGGCTTTGGTTGTTGCTGTACGAGTGCAGGAGGAACGTAAGCTATCTTTTGAACGAGCACAGAAAGCTTTGAATGAAGCAAAATTGGCGTCTTCTA
This sequence comes from Camellia sinensis, assembly GCF_004153795.1. Lineage (NCBI taxonomy): Eukaryota > Viridiplantae > Streptophyta > Magnoliopsida > Ericales > Theaceae > Camellia > Camellia sinensis. The sequence continues at coordinate 1,129,724 of NW_021024524.1, read as the reverse complement.
GCTTGAGAGAAAAGAAAGCGATTCTTGAAGCAAGATTGGCGGGTGAAGAAGAAGAAGATCAAGCTTCCAGAGTCTTGACTTAGTTGGATCATAATTTTGTAGCATATGATAACTTTATAGCATATGATAGCTTTATAGTCTAAAACTTTTTTGTATGTTGGAGATTTGGGCCTCCCTTTCTTTTTTTGTAATTGAAAATCTTCAACTACTTAATGGAGCTGACTTTCAAGTTAAAGCGTCATCTTTTATTATTTGTGATTATAGTTAGAATAAGTGTGAAAAAGGACGATATTCATTGAAGAAGCCCAAATAATACATCTTGGTGTAGTACATTATACAGTAATGGGTAATTTCTAAAGACAGTAAGCCTTCAACCATTTCACATTGATGGGGCTTAAGAGGGTTTGAGAATCAAGCTCAGAAATTCTGTAATAGCCATTTTCATTGACTTCCCTTACTACAAAAGGACCTTGCCACTTGGGTGTGAACTTGTGAGTTGATGTTCCCCTCATGACGTGAGGTGCAGCCCGCAACACTAAATCACCTTCTTGGAACTATCTTGGACGTACCAGAGTATCATAAGCTTTAGCTATACGGCTCTGGTAAACTCTAAGATTAGTCTGGGCCTTGTCCCTTCTTTCATCAAGGACTTCCAGCTCTGACGGCCTGGAGTACGGGCTAGTTCCGCTTCGGAGGGCCATGCGAGCTGATGGTATGGCAATTTCCACTGGAAGGATGGCTTCCGTGCCATATACCAACGAAAATGAGGTCATTTGAGTTGGTCTTCTTTTGGATGTTCTGTATGCCCAGAGCGCCATTGGAAGCACATGTGCCCAGTCCCTTTGATAATCCTTGAGAGTCCTTAAAAGGATTCTAAAGAGTGTTTTGTTAGTTGCTTCAGCTTGTCCATTGCCCTGGGGGTAGTAAGGCGTTGATTTATGGTGTGTGATGTCGTAGGAGACTAAGAGTTTCCGCACTTGGCGGTTGACAAAAGGGGTCCCATTATCCGACAGGATTACTCTAGGAATACCAAAACGACATATAATGAATTCTCAAATGAAATTAGAAACAACGGCTCCTGTTGCCTTCTTCAGGGGGATGGCTTCTACCCACTTAGTGTAAGTCTCCGTGGCCGCTACGATCCATATGTGTCCCTTTGACGGTGGAGAGATGGGGCCAATAAGATCCATAGCCCATGTGTGGAAAGGCCATGGTGAGCTCGAACTATGCAGATCGGTGGCTGGTGCATGAATAAGGTTACCATGGAGTTGACAGGGTTTGCAGCGTTTGGCATATATTTTGGCATCTGCTTCCATGGTGGGCCAATAATAACCTATATGCAAAAGATGTTGGAATAGCTTGGCTCCGCCTTGGTGCTCCGACCCATGAGCAAGTTCTAAAACTTTATGGATTTCTGCTCCCGATAAGCAACGTAAAGGCTTCCCGTCAAAGCCATGCCTGAAAAGTTGCCCTTCTTGCAAAAAGAATTTCGAGGCTCGCTTCTTGATTATTGCAGCTGCAGAGCGATCTGGCGGCAATGATGCTTCTTTGAGGTAATCTATATACACCTGACGCCAGTCGGAGGTGATTTTTGCGAAATTGCATTCAACTTTTGGAGGGAATTCCTGGCATTTGGTGCATTTTCCCTGAAGGTCGTTTGCTTCTTTGGCCATAGTAGGCCAATAATATCCCTGTCGTTGTAGCCTCCTGTAGAGGCTCACGTCTCCTATTCCGCAAGAACGATTGTGAACCCCTTCTAGCTTAGACTTGGCTTCGGCAAAGTCGATGCATCGTGCTAGCAGACCCCCAGGCCCTCTGTAGTAGAGGACTCCTTGGTAAATTGTGAAGTGTTTGATTTCGCACAAAGGTAGTTTACTTGAGGGGGCGCGGAGCTCATCAATGATTGGGGCTCTCCAGTCAGCGGGTTCTTTTTCAAGAAAAATAGTTGCAACCAAGCACGGCATGGAGCGCTTCAGTACTTCTATCTTAGTTGATTCTTCCGCAAATTCTACTTTAGAAGCCAAGGTAGCGAGGGCGTCTGGGTGTCGATTGTTGGAGCGAGGAGCGTGTTCTATCCTTACCATGTCGAATTTGTCTGTCAACCTTTCGACAATGGTTCTGTACGAGGCTAAAGGCGGCTCTTTGATAGCATAGTCTCCATTGGTCTGCTTGACCACCAAATTAGAGTCGCCTTTGATACATAGGAGACTTACTCCTAGGTCAAGTGCTGCATAAGCCCTAATATCAAGGCTTTGTATTCTGCCTCGTTGTTAGAGCATTTAAAATCCAGTTTATATGACAAATTGACTTCGGTTTGATTTGGGGAAATAAGGACTATTCCAGCTCCTCTCCCTTTAGAGGTGGACGATCCATCGAAACTCAAACTCCATTCTCCTTCGGTGTTTACTTCAGCTGCTTGGAACTCATCACCTGGCAATTCGTCCGAAGGCGGTTCATGTTCTCCACTAGGGAAGTGAGCTAAGAGGTCGGCAAGCGCTTGACTCTTGATGGCCTTGGGAGCTTTGCAAGTGATGTCGTATTCTGCTAATGATAGGAGCCAGCGAGCTGGCCTGCCGGAGAGCGCTGGTCTAGTGAGGAGAAAGCGGATAAGATCACTCCTGGTCATGAGATGGATGGGATAAGAAAGAAGGTAATGGCGGAGCTTTTTGGCTGCGAACACTAGGGCGAGGCAGTGTCGTTCAATGGGGGAATATCGGACCTCAGCCCCTTGGATGACTCTGCTTATGTAGTACACGGGCCGTTCAAGTCCGTCAATTTCCTGGGCGAGCAGAGCGCCGACTGATTTCGGCGTGGAAGAGATGTAGAGGAGTAAGGGCCTCACCGGCTGAGGAGGAGTCATGGAGAGAGGGGATGTTAAAGCTAATTTCACTCCTTCGAATGCTTGTTGGTGTTCCTCATTCCAAATGAACCTGACATCCTTCTTCAGTAATGAATTGAAGGGTTGTGTTATTTCGGCCATAGCTGGGATAAACCGTCTCAAGTAGGATGCCCAACCAAGGAAGGTTCTCAACTCGTCTAGACTGGTTGGTCGTGGCATATTTTTGATGGCGGCAACCTTTGCTGGGTCGGGGTCTATCCCATGGCGATGAACGATACAGCCAAGGAACTTGCCGGCAGTGACTCCGAATGCGCACTTAAGCGGGTCCATTCTGAGTCTGTATTTCTTACAACGTTCAAAAACTCTTTGGAGGTCTTTGAGGTGACTAGTCTCCTCTTTGGGTTTCACCACCAAATCATCAATGTAACATTCCAAGGACTTGTGCAACATATCATGAAAAATGGCCGTCATAGCTCTCTGGTATGTTGCTCCCGCATTTTTCAGTCCAAAAGGCATTACAGTATAGAAAAAGTTGCCTATAGGAGTGCAAAATGCTGTCTTTGGGGCATCCTCTGGAGCCATCTTGATCTGATTGTAGCCGCTGAAGCCATCCATGAATGAGAACATATGATGACCCGCCGCTGAATCAATCAAGGTGTCTATGTTTGGGAGTAGGAACTCATCTTTGGGGCAAGATTTGTTTAGATCTCTAAAATCGACGCACACTCGAATTTGACCATTCTTTTTGACAACTGGGACGGTACTAGAAAACCAGGTGGGATGTTGGATGGGTTTGATAAACCCTGCTCCAAGCAGCTTCACCACTTCGTCCTTGATGTTGAGCTCCACCTCGGGCTTATAAAATCTTACTCCTTGCTTGACTGGGCAAGCCAGAGGGATGACGTTCAGACGATGCATGGTAACATCTTTGTCTAATCCTGGCATTTCTTCATATATCCATGCAAAAACGTCCGAATATTTCTTGATCAACTCGATGAGGGGCCCCCTTTGTTCTGCTAGGAGATCTTTGCAAATGAAGATAGGACGCCTGGGTTCTCCTTCAGAGGCTATGTTGATTTCTTCCAGTTCTTGTTTTTGGGGCCTAGGACCATCCTGTAAACACTCCGGAGCAGGTCGGACTTCTTGCAATCCATCTTGCTTGGCGGGGACTTGGTTAGGAGATGAAATGACTGCCTTGAGGGGTTTAACTTTTGAGCCTTCGGCTCCATCCAAATGAGTTACCGCAGGACAATGGAATTTGTCAGAGTGTTTATCCGTTGCTGGGAAAGCCACAGCTTTTTTTCTCTTTTTGCTCTTCTTGTCTCTATTTTTTTTATTCTTTTCCATTGGCGAGCGTAGGGCCAGCGTAGACAAGGTGTAGCAACAGTGATCTTCTCCACTTAGTTCACGATGGACAATTGCTACGTCGTCTAGCTAGGGGTCGGCATTGGTAACATTTGCCAACCCCTCGCACCGTCATAAACGGTATATCACTCTACCATCTTTTGTTTGAAACCTGGTGACTCTAGGGAGCTTTCTTGAGGGCTCTGATTTGGTGAACATCTTTCTACAAGGTGGTGATGAACCTTCTTCAGAGAGGTCATCCCAGTCAGGTACAGGAGTTCCTCGAAGTGACAGGGGAGGTTCGTCTTCGTCGACATGATTGTAAAATACTGCATCTGCCATGTGAGTTTCATCTACTCGAAAAGTCTTTTGAGAGCCAGCTACGGCTACTACTTCATTGTTGTAGATTGCTTTGACACATTGATGGTAGGTGGACGGAATCGCAGCATATCTGTGAAGCCAAGTTCTCCCTAGGAGAGCCTGATAGGTCGTCTCTGCTTCTATAACATGAAACTTAGTAGTAGAGCGAATTGGTACCACTGCTAAGTCTAACTGGACATGACCTATGGTTTTAATTTTTTAGCTTCCAAAACCGGTGATGGAGATGGGTTGTCTGACTAAGTGCTTTTGTGGGATCCCGGCCGCCTGGAAAGTAGAATAAGGCATCACATTGAGTGAAGCTCCTCCATCCATGAATCCTCTTTGAAACTCCATCCCATTGATGAATACTGGGACGTAGAGGGGACGGTTATGTGGAAATGGTACTTGTTTGTCGGCCTCGGTAAAGGTTATTGCCAAGGAGTTATCCCGAAATACTTTTCTTACTGATCCGCTTACGCTCATGCACGTTTCACCATTCTGCTCTGCAAGTCTTAAAAAGGCCTTGGTGGCTTCAAAGCGTGTTGCTTCAGACAGGCCGAATTGGTCGAAGAACCATTTGAACTTTGTCGATTTCTTAAGTGCTATCACACGTCTAGTCTCAAAGTCCGGACAAGTGGGAGCTAGGAGTTCAGAGAGCTCGCACACCATTGGCTCTTCCATCTCGTCATAATGCGAAAGCATCATGACCGTCTTGCCATTATCCTTATGGCGCGGGAGAGGATCTTTCAAGACATCTTCTGTTTGGCGAGGTAACTCCAAAGCGTCTTCAGACATCATCTTTCGAACTAAGGATCTGAGTGCCCAGCATTCCGTAGTAGGATGTTTAACGGAACGATGGTATATGCAATAGTCTGCCCGCGCTTGATCCTTTTTGTTAACAGGTTGCCTTGGCTCGGGAAGGTGAACTTTTCCATCTTCTACCCAGGCATTGAGGAGTGCCTGTGCCTCATTCACTGAGATAGGTAATGGCGAGGGAATTTGATCGAACTTTCTCTTTTTTGCCTGCGGGTCTTCTCTTCCCCAAGAGGAGCCCTTGGCTGCATACACAGCGTGGTTGCGTCGGTTAGGCCTCCATGAGGAAGGTTGAGGTGCTGTTGGTCGCCATGAGTGGGGTTGCGGTGCTGTCATTCGTGCCCCTGATCTTACTGTTTCACTTATGTTTCGGGCCGCAGCACATAAAGCGGAAAAGTCAAGGAAGTGGTGGTTGACCAGCTAGAGTTTATAAGTCGTGATCATTCCTTCAATGCACAATGATACCAGTTGGTGTTCTTCCATTAGGTCTTGAATGTCTACTGCTTTTTCCCTGAAACGGCGGACGTAAACAAGGATGTCCTCCCCAAGTCGTTGTGTTTCCCTCATAAGATGAAGGGTGGTTAACCTCTCTTCAACATAGAAGAACTTGATGTAAAACTTTTTTACCAAGTCTTCCCATGAAGAAATAGAGCCAACAGCGAGGTTAGCATACCACGAGAATGCTCGATCTGTGAGAGATTTGGAGAATTCTCTCATGCGGAGGTTTCGGTCTTCTCGGTGAGCTCCAAGGGCGTCAAGAAAGCGTGAAACATGCTCCCTGGCGTTCCCTTTTCGTCCGTCGAAGCGAACAAACTTGGGTACTGTATATCCCGCCGGATATGGAAGACTTGCGATGTGAATAGGGTAAGGAGGACGGAGATCCAATTCTGGGGAGGCAGGGATGTGACCTTTGTTTGTCTGAAGTAGGCTATGTATGTGCTCTTTTACGACCTCCAATGTTAATGGCTGGGAAGGGTTCTGATTTGCCGGAAGAGCTGGAGAGCCAGTTGAAGCCACTGCGATGGGAGCTCCACTAATGGACCCAACTTGTGGTGGGGGTGTCTGGCTGGGAGCTAATGGAGGGAGCGGGGGGGCTGTTTGTCCTCCCGCTTGGGTTCGCGAGTCGTTTTGCGTAGCGAGGTTGGCTTCTGAGCCATTTTGGGGTAATGGCAAAACGCCATTTTGAGATGATGTGGGAGGGTTAGATGATGATGGAAGCGTAGGTGCCCTTTGTAAGGCTAGCAGGGCGTCCATTAAGAGTTGTTGGTTCTGTTGAAGGGAGGTGACGCTCTCAGTCAATATAAGTAGCTAATTTGTTATAACCGGTTGGGAGGATTGTTCTTCCGGAGAGCCACCGGAGTTGTGTTCCGAGGTCTCCGCCAGGATCTCCCTACCGCCACCTTGGGACGTCACTACTCCAGTTCCAGTGTTCTTTTTGGGTGCCATGCGAAGCAGCACCACTCTTCCCCAGCAGAGTATAATGTGGGTGAGAGGTGTGGTTAGAGGTAGTCCGAGAAGATGGCGGGCACTTCAATGGCTTGGGATCAGCGGAGGTGGAGAGGAGGAGGTCAAGGCAAGCTTGGAGAGGGAGAGGTTGGCAGTGATAGACCTTTGAATACTAATGTAAAGTATGAGAGAGTGTTTTAGCATGAAACTTGGTTGTATTGTTGTTGTTATGTCTCGCTGCATATACGATACGTTATATAGGCCGCAAGAGTATTGGAGCCCAAGCAAACTGTTGGACAGGTGGCTCGTTCTCCTCAACTCTGCCAGAAGTGATATAAGCCCTTCTGCCGTCTGTGGCTTTCCGGCAGGCGGAGAGCAACATTTCGTGGCAGGCAGAAAGTAACATTTCGTATATGCATCGAATGACATGAACGTAAGGTCATTGTTGCCTCTTCTCCAAGCCTGGTCGAGATAGAGTTGTCTTAGCAAGAAGACAACTATCTCGACGATCCCATGACCTCAGCCGCCAGTCCAGTATCCTCTGATGATCCCGAGCAGTAGTGTCTGGATCCTGCTCCCAACCCAGGCATCCAAGTAGATAAATGGGCCAGGGCCCACCTTAGTGTTTAAGAGAGCCAAGGGCTCACTTCCAAGTGACCAAGTAAGGAGAATGGGCCGCGGGCTTAGCTCAATGTTTAAGAGAGGGGCTCGCTTCTGAGCGATCAAGTAAGAGAATGGGCCGCAGGCCTATCTCAATGTTTAGGAGAGCCATTGTTTATCAATCCAAGTACAAGTGAGCCGGAGGCTGATTGTATTGTTGTTTGGCCTTGGAGCTAGGTATAAAGGACCATGGGCCCTGCAGGGCCATGGTGCTGCCTGTTGCAGGGCTCTTCATATCTAGATATATTTGGGCTTGTATATATGCTCCCGCTTAGGCTAAGCATATAGTTTTGGTTGCCTTGGCACATGGCGCCTATAGGGCTCACCATGTATCAAACATACGGCATGCCAGACGTGGTGCCTTAATGGTCTGCCACGTAGGTGGGGTTTTGGTGATGTGGCACCTGTAGGGCTTGCCACGTATTGAGCTTGATACAAGTACCCACATCAATCATGATAATTCAAATAATTTATTGTATGAAATATTGATGATAATTTATAAATAGATGTCATCATTACTTGTGCATCCATCGCCAGCACTACTTGCCATTACATGCATATTACGTGTGTATGCATGTGTGTGGATATTTTAGGATGAAATTTAGCAACCATGCAGTCTAGCATCTGTGCATTTAATTCAAATGATCATGATCAAATATAAATACTTTTGAACTATATAAATACTCCTGAAAATACAAGTAAAAGAAGGAATCAAGCAAAGCTACTACAAATCAATGTAAAATACTTTTGAATTATATTTGACATGACCTAATTTTCCTCATGAAGGAAAATATGAATAATTTACCTTGGATGATTTCTTAAACTGATTGGAATCATACAATACGTAATTATCCCCAACAGCATCTGAAACAACTTCCCCAGTTCCCTCAGCAATGGCTTTTTCAATTATACTGTATCTCTTCTTCTGCAAAAACTTGATGAGAACCATTAGCATGTTATGGCTCATTTTCTTGGACTCCAGGGCAGCACTCTCATCAGATTCCAACAGCTGTGAAGTAGGTGGGGATTCCATCATCTGTGAAGTATATAGACATCATCTGATATACCAGACGAGCCTCTTGACAGATATGGAGTATCTCCGGTGATGTCTATATACTTCTTCGGCTCAGGTACCACAGCTGATTTCGGAAGGACAATAGATGGATATAAAGAAAGCACATATGTGATTTCTACTTGAGATGCCAAAAACTGTTCCATAGCCTCCTCATAGCTCCCATTCTCAAATAGATAGTGTGCGTATTTGTGGAAGTTACAAAATTTATCTGGCACATGTTCATTATTATAAATGCACCAATAACTCAAGCATTATCTAGTTTCTGATGAATTCTTCGCAACTCAGAGCTACATAGAATTGCATGAAATCAAATGGGCGAAGGATACAAAGTCCACATGAAAAGAAATTCTCAGTGAGGCATATTTACAAACAGGTATGGTGCATTCGATTCGTCAAATATCAAAAGAAGTTGCTCAAAATCAAACACCATTTTTAGATTCCAAAAACAAAATTCTTCATATTTAGCATGTAACTTTCCACTTTGATCTTAACTAACCAACATATAAAAATAAAAAATAAAAATCATCTTTCAGCTCACAATTCAACATAGTGAAGGTTGGAGATGGAGGCCTTTGGTCTAAGATCTGAGGGCAAAGCAAAGCGAAACAGAAAATCAAAGAGTTTTGGGTGAAAAGTGAGCAGAACAGAAGTAGAACAAAGAAGCACAAAATGAAGATGTAACATTAACAGAGTCGAAGATCTGAAACCCTTGAAAGAGAGGACAAATATGCGAAATTTAACTGATGGGGAGAGAGAGAGAGAGTATGAGGAAGAAGAAGAAGAAGTAGGGTACCTTGATCATGTCGATGAGTTGGACAACACAGGTAGCGAGCATGCCAGACGCTCCGCCATTGACAAAGGGTCTCACTGCAGGCCATACTCCTATGGATTTTGGCTTCTCCTTTCCCATTTCTTCTTTTGTTTCATACTGCAGAAAGAGGTCGCAACAATGGCAGAGCAAGGGTTGTATGGTCAGTCACTCTTTCTCCTTTCTATGCTCCTTTTGATGAACCTCGTTCCTTTCTATTGTAAAAAGCCACGAGTTAATCAATTTTGATTTTTTTTTTTTTTTTTTTCGCGCGCGCTTGATGTAGTTGTTACCGAGGTTTTTTTTGGCTTTTTTTTTTTTTTTTTTTTTTTTTTTTTTTTTTTCATATTGTTCACAACAGAAGTTGCGTACCGTGAGAATTAAAACTTTTTCAATGGCTAACATATATGTGTCGTGGAAAGTATATTTTTTTAGGATTAATTTTTTATGCATCGTAAAAAGTTTAATATTTTTAACGGTTAATTTTTTGTGCGTCGTGAAATGTTCAATATTTTTAACGGCTGGCATACGTGTGTTGTGTATAGTTGATGTGTTAATAGCGTGACATATGCACGCCGTAAAAAGTTTTATTATTTATGACTAACATTGCAAGTCGTAAAAAAATTATCATTGATAGCATTCACGGCCTACGCAATAGATAGGCCGTGGTTGAAAAAGTATTTACGACATGCAAAAAAAGTAAGTCATAAAAGTGAGAAACTACGGCATGCATTTATTGTATGTCGTTAATGTGGTACCGTAAAAAGTCAGTTTTGTTGTAGTACATGCTATTTCTTCTCCTAACCCAGTTTCCTTCTGTTTCTTCCTATTTTCCTCGATATGAATTATGATCCATTGAGGACTAATGAGTTTAGAACCAACATAAATAATTGATTAAAGAGCAAAGAAAGGGATTAGTTACATTCATATGTTGTGTTATGTAATTGTGATTGTAGGTCAAGACAAGAACATCGTCCAACTGCTACCAGAAGCCCATCAATGTGAGTAATAATATTGTAAAGATATGTTCATTTATATTTATTTCAATACATAAATGTTATGATGTTTTGGAATTATGTTTTCTGCGAATGAATGAGTTACAAGAACTGTGATATGGAATATGGAATATGGATATGAAATGTGAAATTGTTGGTGATATGATAAGGTGGGCCCAAGGCCGTTCTGTTTATGTTATGATATGATATGAATTGTTCAGTCTTTAAGACCTATTGACTTTGGTATAGAACAAAGTGTTGTATAGAACTAAGACCTCGTTTGGGAACAGGCTAATTTAGTAACTTTTTGGCTATTTGGCTAAAATATGAGCTAAAAAAAACTAATATGTTTGGGATGACTTTTTGACTTTTTACGAAAAGATGTGCAAAAAGCAGAGAGAAAAGAGAATCTTTGACTTTTTAGTATGGATTATTGGTTTTTTAGCTAATTTAGTAACTTTTTGACTTTTTAACTAAAAATGAGAGTTCCCAAACGAGGCCTAAGTGTTACACTGAGAGTCACCTCTAGAATTCGTACGAGACACATCTTAAGTCCATACATACATGAATTGGGCCCAAGGAAAGGTGGAGACATGTCGATGTTCCATCTACTCCACGACAAGTGATATGATACATTTCGACCTAAGGTCATTTGATATATGGTTGGGCCTAAGGCCGTTTTATTATACATGGAACCGAGGTCATTCAGAAAATATGATATGAATAAGAATGTTTTTTTTTGTTACTTCGTTATATGATTCATGATTACGAAATGTCATTTGATATGCATGAATGGATATCCTATTTTGAAATGTGATTCTAACCCTTTGTATAAATGGGCGTATCACATACCATGCAAAATGTTTTGTGATGAGTTTAGGTATGTAATCCGTTTGAAAAAGCATAGATTTTGATATGATAAATGTTTGTTTTAACATGATTTAAGATACATTTCAGAATTGTGAAGTATGTTTTCTTAATATTAAGGACATCATTCATTAACCTCTTTACTTTAATATTACTCACTAGGCGTTAGCTCACCCTTTACTTTATATATATATATATGTAGGTGAGCCATCGAAGGATCAATATTAAAGTTGTACCGAAGTTCACCTAGCTATCAAGCCATCCAATAAGTGCCTCCATGAAAGGGGCATGGTTTTACTTCGTCAAGCCTAGTTGTATTGAAGTCTTTCATATAGTGTGTAAGATCTATATAAGTTCTACGAGTAAATATGTAAATATGGAAAGTGTATTTAAATGCTTAAATTAATTTAAGTCTTCATTTATGCATAAGCTCAATGGACATTATCCTTATGTTGGTATTTGCTTCCGCTTAAGGCCCCATATTTGAGTGAATATTTATGAAATTTTGTTTTGAGGCCTAAGTATAGGCCGGTCATGGACCAAACTTTTAGGGGCATGTTTGGGTCGTGACAGTACCCCATAAGAAACTCAATCAAACACCTTATGAATTATGGAAAGGTCGACGACCTATCTATAATTACCTCGAAGTGTGGGGGTGTTTGGCCAAGGTGGCAGTCCCTAGTCCTAAAACGATTAAGATAGGACCAAAAACCGTTGATTGTATGTTCATTGGTTATGCAAATAATAGTAGTGCATATAGATTTTTGGTACATAGATCTGAAAATCCTAATATGCATGTAAACACTATTATTGAATCAAAGAATGCGTTGTTTTTTTAACACATTTTTCCATTTAAGGAAACTGAAGAAAAAAGTTCCAAAAAAAAAAGAACTTTTACTGCTATGGGTAGCAGTGAAGACCACAATAATAATGAAGCAGATAAACTTAGACATAGCAAGAGGGCTAGGATCTCTAAATCATTTGATCCGGCTTTTCTGACATACTTGTTAGAAAATGAGCCTCAAAACTTCAAGGAAGCAATGTCCAGTCCTGAAGCTCCATTGTGGAAAAAGGTTGTAAATAGAGAAATTGAATGAATTCTGCAAAATCATACTTGAGAACTGGTGGATCTTCCACCAGGGTGCAAACCTCTTGGATGTAAGTGGATATTCAAGAAAAAAATGAAAGCAGATGGTTCAATAGATAAATACAAGGCTAGGCTTGTTGTTAAGGGATACAGGCAGATGAAGGCCTTAATTATTTTGACACCTATTCACCAGTGACAAGAATAACATTCATTCGCATGCTAATAGTGATTGTAGCTCTGTATGATCTAGAGATACATCAAATGGATGTTAAAACAGTATTTTTGAATGGCGAGTTAGATGAGGAAATCTGTATGGAACAACCAGAAAGGTTTCAAGTTCCTAGCCAAGAGAAAAAGGTTTGTAAACTTGTTAAATGTCTTTATGGATTAAAACAAGGTCTAAAACAATGGCATGGAAAATTTGATCACGCTATGTGTTTAGATGGTTTTAAGGTAAACGAATGTAACAAATGCGTCTATGTTAAAAGCATAGACAAAGGCTATGTCATAGTTTGTCATTATGTGGATGACATGCTCATTATTAGAAGCAATAATGACATGATTAAATCTACAAAGAATATGTTGAACAACAAGTTTGACATGAAAGATCTGGGAGTAGCAGATGTAATTCTAGGAATAAAAATTACTAGGACATCTGAAGGATATGCTTTATCTCAATCTCACTATGTTGAGAAGATTCTGGAGAAATTTGGAAAGTATGACGACCGTTCTACTAAAACACCTGTTGACATTAGTCTTCATTTGTCAAAAAAATACAGGTGCAGGCATATCACAATTAGAGTACTCTCGGATAATCGGAAGCTTGATGTACTTAATGAATTGCACTAGGCCAAATATAGCCCATGCTGAAAGCAAATTGAGTAGGTACACAAGTAATCCAGGGTCTGATCATTAGAAAGTGATAATTAGGGTACTTAGGTATCTAAGATATACCTGGAATTATGGGTTACATTATACCAAATATCCAGCAGTACTCGAGGGGTACAGTGATGCAAATTGGATATTAGATACGAAAGACTCAAAATCCACTAGTGGATACGTCTTTACCCTGGCAAGTGCTGTAGTCTCTTGGAAATCTTCCAAGTAGACATGCATAGCTAGGTCGACAATGAAATATGAGTTTATCGCATTAGATAAAGCAGGAGAAGAAGTAGAATGGTTTCGTAATTTATTGGAAGACATTCTAATGTGGCCTAAACCTGTGCTAGCTATATACATTTACTGTGATAGTGAAGTAGCAATAGGACGAGCACATAATCATATGTATAACGGTAAGTCTTGACACATTCATCGAAGACATCATACCATTAGACATTTGTTCTCACATGGAATAATTTCCAAAGAATATGTAAAGTCAAAGGAAAATATTATGGATCCATTGACTAAAGGGCTAGCTAGAGAGCAAGTGTACTATTTATCTAGGAGAATGGGATTAAAGTCTATTACTTAAAAGTCGCCATAATGGCAACCCAACCTAGTTGACTGAATATCCCAAGATCTAGGTTCAAAAGGAAAAACCGAATTATGGATGACTTCCCGTATCACTAAGAAGGTTTACTCCTACCCATTTCTATGATAAGAAGAGTGATATTTGCAGCGTTAGTCGGATAAGCTTTGCTTTTAATGATTCTTATAGCTTGGACATTCAAGTGGAGTATGGCAGGATACTATTAATAAAAGGTCACCTATATGAGTGTGAACTAGGCAGGTTCTGTAAGAATTGAGAATGCTAAATTCTCTAGAGCACTCATGAATTACCAAGGATTGTTCAGGGCCAAAATGAACACAACCGTACGGAGTGTCAGTTTAGGGCTCTTACTCATGAAAGTGAACCTTCAGGCATTCTGGTCGACTCTGAAAGGATATCACCTTTCCACCTTGGATATCTTATATCTTTGAGGCAAGGGATTTTAACTTTTAAAATGGGATTTAATTTCATTTCTGAACCGTACTCCCCTAACCGATACGGTCGTCAATTTGGGTTTGCTCAAGCATGCCCTATACCACTTAATGTATCTGGTCGACTCTGAAAGGATATCACCTTTCCACCTTGGATATCTTATATCTTTGAGGCAAGGGATTTTAACTTTTAAAATGGGATTTAATTTCATTTCTGAACCGTACTCCCCTAACCGATACGGTCGTCAATTTGGGTTTGCTCAAGCATGCCCTATACCACTTAATGTATCTTGTCGGCGGCCCTCTGAGTGGTCTAAATTTTATTACAACTGGCGCCATATGTTACGCTGCGGTACAAAAGTCTCATTGGAGTTACCAGGCTCCCGATCTACTTCTCACGTAACCATGCCTTATGCCAATTGGTGGTTGGGAACTTCCTTTACCGTGCTCCAATATGTTACTCATTCCCAGCCGAAATCTTCACGCAAGAGAAAACTGGATATGCCAATTAAAGACCGAAAGACGAAGAATCCTTCTTACTCTAGAGCTAGGTCATCATCTTCACCTATTGCTCTGGAAGCATCATCACCTCAAAGAATGGATAATAGTCGACCACTTATTGCTCCTTCTCGGTCTAGTTACTCGGTTTCAGATCTCCTTCATCTTTTCGAAGATATGTGTAATTCTCAATTTAAAATGAGATTTAGCTTTGAGCAAGTAGATTCTGGCCCTCAATTTGCTTGTCTCGCAAAGCTTTTTCCAGAGACTATGTCTATCAGTGATTGCACAGGAACTTCCCAACCCACCGTAGCGACAAAAACCCCAATGGATCAATTTCGCACGTACTTGTACTCTTTTCTTGAAGATAAAGATGAGAATATGATTCAAGAACTCTTTGAGGGAGATGGGTATGAATTAACTGCCTTGGGTCGTATTCGCATTAAGAGTGTTGAAATTCCTTCTCCTACCAAATCTTTTGATTGTTCTCTCAATGGAAGTAGCGAGAGTGAAGATGAGTTTTATGACTACACTCCTCTTTTAGATGGCACACCGACTAAGATGAGTAAATCGCCTTCAGCAAATGTAGCTTTTTCTTCTCCTTCGAACGAGTCACCCAAGCTATTAGAGAAAGGTATAAAAAATTTTATTTTTTTATTTTTTTTTTTTTAATTTTATTTTTTTTTTTAATACCTTTCATTTTCTTAGGTACTGCGCCTCAAACTTCCCCAGCTGCCTCGCATATGCCATTGGCTACCTTTAAGGGTATTCTTATTCATTCCTTGTATCTCATTTTATTTCATCATGTATACATACTCAAGGAACTCTTTTCTCTTTAGATCATGCCACATTGCAAAATCCATGGTCCACTTGTGGGAATCAGAATTTGTCACATTCACCTAAGTCTCTTCAAGCCGTACACCAAGGTATACTTCATTCATCTATACATATATATATTGCTTTTACCTTCTGCGTTTTCATTGAGTATCTCCTTCTATTTTTACAGAAAATACTTCTGACACATTGGAAGAGACAGACGAAATTACTTCTGATACCTTGGAAGAGGCCCAAATTCTTGCTGACTTACTTGAAGCAAATGGGGTTAACAAATTATTTGACAAACTTGAAGCACCCTTTGCTCCATCTAACCTTCTTTTGGGAACTTCTTCTAACGAAGCAGCCACCCATATTCAGAAAGGTCTTACTATTTCCCTCCAATCAATGACGGATGTTAATGACATGATTGCTGTAGCAAACAACGTTTTCATGATTTTGAAGAGTTTGGGTGTAGACTTCATCTCCTTTTATGAGAAGGTTAAGATATTCCTTGAGTGCTTTGCTTTGAAAACCCAACTTGCAGATTCTTCAAACTTGTCTACTGCAGAATTTGAGGCCCAATATTATGAGAAGAAGCTTCATTTCGACAAAGTTTCTGGCGAACATGAACAATTGTCTGCTTCAATTATCAAGTCGGATGAGCACATTGCGGGTCTTAATCAAAGGATTATTCAAACTAAAGAGTTACTCAAACAACTTGAAGAAGAATTGTCATCCACCCAAGCTGAACGTGCATCCTTTATGTGTGATTTTGCACAAGCTTCCGAGAGTGTTTCTAAATCAGAAGAAGGCATGCAAATTGCTCAGAATGTTTTGAACCAACACAAGAAGAAGAATGGACAACACAGTGTTGTGGAACGTGCTTTTGAAAGGGCTAAGGCTTCTCTTAATGAATGAATGCACTTTTATTTTTTTATTCATCCGAACATAATGTATTTATGAAATTTCGCTCAATGATAGATTTATTTGTTATATGAAATTTCTCAATACATTGATTTGTCTTATTTTAGCCGTACACAATAGATTTATTTGTTTATATGAAATTTCTCAATACAATACATTGATTTATCTTATTTTGGCCGTACACAGTTTATACTCCTGCGGGCCAGGAGTATCCAATGTTTTATCACCTTAGATTTCGGTGAGGTATTTTAGCAGTTTAACCACATACAATACCGTTGGTGGTGTTTGACTTTTGAGGTATTTTAGCAGTTTAATCACATACAATACCGTTGGTGGGGTTTGACTTTTGTTTGGCCGTACACAGTTTATACTCTTGCGGGCCAGGAGTATCTAATGTTTTATCACCTTAAATTTCGGTGAGGTATTTTAGCAGTTTAACCACATACAATACCGTTGGTGGTGTTTGACTTTTGTTTGGCCGTACACAGTTTATACTCTTGCGGGCCAGGAGTATCCAATGTTTTATCACCTTAGATTTCGGTGAGGTATTTTAGCAGTTTAACCACATACAATACCACCGGTGGGTGTTTGACTTTTGTTTGGCCGTACACAGTTTATACTCTTGCGGGCCAGGAGTATCCAATATTTTACCACCTTAGATTTCGGTGAAATATTTTAACAGTTTAACCACATACAATAACGTTGGTGGTCTTTGACTTATGTTTGGGCTGTAACAGTTTATACTCTTGCGGGCCAGGAGTATCCAATATTTTACCACCTTAGATTTCGGTGAAATATTTTAACAGTTTAACCACATACAATAACGTTGGTGGTCTTTGACTTATGTTTGGGCTGTAACAGTTTATACTCTTGCGGGCCAGGAGTATCCAATATTTTACCACCTTAGATTTCGGTGAAATATTTTAACAGTTTAACCACATAAAAAAAAAAAAAAAAAAAAAAAAAAAAAAAAAAAAAAAAAAAAAAAAAAAAAAAAAAAAAGACAGCCCAAAACGACGTCGTTTTGGGCAGTCGAGACATTCAGGCCACAGTGATTTCGAGCTACCACTCATTTTTCTTTTGTTTTTGTTTTTTTTTCCCTCTTGTCACATCATTAAAACTCTCTTTAAAATTTTAAAATTAGACTTCTCTATCATTGTCAGCATATAAATTAGTTCGGACACTCTAAACCGTTGAACCAAAAAAACAACAAAACAATTCTCAATTTTATTTTTTTTTTTTCATATTTTGTGAGCCACTAGTAATGGCAACAAAAATAAGCTTAGGGCTTGTTTTACCTGATCTATTGTAGTACATTTTTTTATCTTAATTTTTTTTCAAATCATATCACCTCTTTATTTTTTTCACATTATCTCATAAAATATCAAAAATATATATTTATTTACCTCATCTAAAACAGCCACTTAATGTAATTTATTATATTTTTTAGTATTTTTTATTTTATTTTTTTATATTTTTTTGTTTTTAAGAACAAGTAATTTATTGTACTTCTTCAATATTTCCATTTCAATAAAATAAAATAAAAATTCTCGAATATAACTCAAATCTGGCACCATAGAAAGCCCTCTTTTTGGAACACCAAGTCCTCTGACCTCTCTCTAGGGTTTCCATCGTCGGTAAGTTTTCTCTCTCTAAATCTATAAATATATGCATAAAAAATATATATTTTGTATCGATCTTTAACAATCTTGATGTCTTAGGGTTTGATCGATCTCGTTTTGTGCTTTGCTTTGGGTTTTTTTTTTTTTTTTTTTTTTTTGTTGATTTTTATTTTCTTGGTCTTTATTAAACTTGTTTAAAATAATTATCAAAATTTTTTACTCTTAAAAATTGAACAAGAAAAAATTGGACATGCAAGCCTTAATAAATTTTTAATGATGCATCTCTCCATTTCAACTTCACAGAATGATTGAAATAGCTATTTTAACTCCAAAAAAATCGCCTTTAATGTTCGATAACACACAAGTAGTTGTAGTATAAGCTAAATAGTAATAAAAAAAAATCTTTGTAAAAAGAGTCCGATCACAAAATGAGACACAATTGTAAGTATAAATGTGTAATTTTATGATTAAATTTTGTGCATGTAGAAGAACTGAAATAGTAATAATATACTACAAAGAAGTCTCAGTCATACCACAATATGAAAATGCATTCATGCCTAGCTAATATTAAACCACTAACTAGTGCACCATGTAGTAAAACATATGCAACACAAAATATCCAGAAGACATTGTCACTACCATGTTCAATACACATATCAAACATCTCCTAACAGCGATTCAAAGCTTCAATGAGCTTGGAATTGGCTAGAGGTAATCAAACATGTCAGCCGGCAATTCATCAAAGAAACTATCAGCTCTTCCATCGTTCCTCCCCGTGCCATCCAATTCAAGGAATGGTGAGCCAAAGTTGATCTGTGACACATTTTCAAGTTCAACAGCTTGTCGAGTGCTCGCGGACACATCAAGAAAGTTGGATTCACTGAGGCCCAAGACGGAGTCATGGCTTTCGGGCAAGAATGGGAGGTGGGTGAAGGAGTGTTGGAGAGGGGTTTGAGTTGAGGACTTGTTGTGATGGTCAGTCTCTATGGTGTCAAGTAAGGGCATGGTTGTTGAGTCTAGATTGATCGAGTTTGGGGTCATCATGAAATTGGGTAGTGACATTATCTGCAATATTTCAGAGTTTCCCATGGAAGAAGAGAGGCAAGATTGACATTTTGAAGATGATGATGCTTCTTCTTTCATTTGGGGGGTATTGAACTCTGGTGCCTGATATATGAGACACATGCTTACTATAAGATACTGCTTAGGAAAACAGAGCATGTGACAACAAAAACTACATGATAGACGAATAAATGATGGATATTCAGTCCAATGTACAAGAAACTGCACATAGATTATGGTAGAGTACTAAAATATGTACATTCAGTCCAGTAAAAATAAAATAAAATAAACCTCAGTTATTGATATTTATGAATCAATGTAAAGCAGACAACCTATGGAAAGCGTTAAAGTGGTCTGCAGTTGCATTGGGAAGTGCTTCAGCTAACCCACAAAAGTACTAAGAAAAATAAAATGAACCCACTTAAATACCCTGAATTTATCCCAAATGGGAGTTGTGGGTTGAGATTGAATTTGTGTAATGTGAGATCCATGTGTAAAATAAATCTGAACTACAATATGATAATTTTGGATAATTTTCGTGTAGTTAAATTTGAATTTGTAATATTACTGTAGTATTAAATTGTGTCCCAGCCTCAATGTTAAATCTTTGGAAAATAATTTGCAAACATAAATTTTATATAGAAAATCCTACCAAAATGATATGGTAATGGTACTTGGAAATAAATAGATACAAATTAGCCACATTATTATGTATAAATCTTCAAACTCCTCATAGGTCAAAGTACTCAAGAATCGGAGATTGAAATTAAACCCCAATTTTATAGCTCTAGTCCATACAAAAATAAGCTTCTTGACTTGAAAACACAAAAGTACGATGCTTCATTATATGCTTAAAAATTAAAATTTTCATTTTGTCCTTTACGCTACAACAATCAAAATTAGAACTCACCCATAAAAAACTTTTGAAACAATATTGCCGTTACTCACTGGAAATATAACTCACTATTATGCATGAATAACACTGCTTAGCATTATGGGGACAATTAGTGTTTGTTCTACAAAAAGCTGTTGAGCTACCAGAGTGACTTAGAGCGTTTATTAAAATCAATCATTGACGATCTATGCATAAAAACCCACTTGAACCTCACAAAAGTTAAAGCAGTCTAGTTAAAAATTCATCTGAAAAGATAAAACAAAGAAAGACCAAACATTTTAGTTTTTGGTCATAAAATGCAAAGAAGCTTTAATAATAATAATAACTGCTCCTAGATTCTCCTTCCCATGCATCCTAAGAAGCACAGACACTTCTAAGAAGGAGATATGTCTATGTCGGACACCGACACTTTCGGACACATATTTGATACTCTTTTTTACGTGTCCTTAATTGAAATTAAAAATATTAATTTTGGACACATGTTCGACACTCATCTTACAACGTGTCCGTCACTTTTTGGCCATGTCTATCACTAAAAATATAAACATGAGATCAACACTTTGACATTTGCTAACGCATGATTTTCAAAATTTGAGAATTTGACATACATATTTTATATTCTTAAAAACAACGTATGATTCTTAATAATAATGAAATGTATAATTCTTTAAAATATATATATAAATAGATTACTTAAGAGGATAAGGGAAATGTTGCAATTATATATGTTTCCTATATTTTGTCTAGTTTTTAACTACTATAGTTCAAACTGGTAGTCTAAAAATTCATGTAAGAGAATTAGATATAAGATTTACTTAGTATAAAGTAATTATTTAATTTGTATATATTATGCACATATATAACTATATAATATAATATATTCTTAAATAATATTATATCAAAATATAATTATTTGTGCCATGTCCGAGCTGCTTCGGTGTCTTACTTTTTTGAAATTTTCTGTGATGATGTATCCGTGTCATATCTGTGTCCCGTGTCCCTGTCTATGCTTCACAGCAGGCATCCGAGCAAAACCGAGTTACGAATCCAAGGTTGGTTCCTAATAAATTATTGATGAAAAAAATAATTCTAAGTTCTGAATCTTATATTCATTATTAGCTTGAGCTATGTGAAAAAATAAAAGAAATCATTGTGATCTCTCATTTGAGTAAAAAAAGTAATTGAATCTCCAACTTAACTTTTAGGGTGCATTTAGTGCCACCCCTTAACAGTGGCAGAGGTATAGAGGGTCTGGGGAGGGGCTCACGTGCCCTCTTGGGTTTTGGATTTTTTTTTGGGTGCAAACATAAAGAAAATATTTTAAATAAAAAAAATTTATAAAAATATTATCTAGAGTGAAATATCAATGATATTTTTAAAATTATAAGAACAATAATGGTTGTTTCGATTGAAAATAAATAGACTATGATATTATTATTTATGAAAATTCAATATAATGGAGATGTCTATTATTATTAACATGCAAATATAATTAATATCAATGAAAATATACAATTTATTAAATTGTTAGTTACATTTGACATGTAGGATTCATCATCCATGTGTTTCTTTACTATTGGTTAGTGATATCACATATTAATGATGACGTAGTATGACTATTATATTGAATTGTTACGCATATTTTATATAAAAATTACTTTATCATTATGTAATTTATTTTAAAACTTCATACTTATGATTTTTTTTAATATTGTCCATGATACACTAATTACAAATAACATATTTTTTTAACTTTTATTGAAATCAATCGTAAAAATTTATATAAAATATTTTTGTATAAATTTTTAATGTTATAATTAGTAAATGTCTCTTCTAATTTAATTTATTGGTTCTGCTACTACTTGAACTAGCAAATTCTGTTTATTTCCATTTCTCATCATTTCTTATTCAATTTGTAAACCAAATATGAGCCCTTTTTCATAATTTTTATTATATCTCATCAAATCACTCAAATTCACATAGAAAACCATCAACCCAAATAAAATAAACTCATCATTTCTCTGCTTAAACTCTTCGTTCTTTGTAAGCAACTAAAAAATAAATAAAAATTTAAAGCTCAGGCAATTCTAAAATATTGACTAATTCATTCAATTTTGAATTCGATTCTTCACAATATCACCAATTAAAAAAAATCAAAATTCAAAAATCAAAAATCGAACTTTGTAGATCCAGAACTTCGAAATTAGAACCACTGAACCCATAAACATAAACAAAGTTCCAACCTTTCTTTCTTTCCCAACTGGACGACAACCCAGGAACAAAATCCTCCGACGCATACCCATCTCCGGCGGCGCCGCTGTGGTCTAGCGTGTCTCCGAGAGAGTCGTGGTTGTTTTCGGCGAGGCCATTTTGAAGGTGACTGCTACTGGATCCGGTGTAATGGGTCAAGTTACCCATACTGTCACTCTTTCGGATCAATCCATCAGTCAGCCGGACTCCGAATAACTTGACTCCACGATTCGGGCAAGTTCGAGAGTTGTGGCCATTGTGGCTGCAATACGAACACCGTCGAGTCATGATCCCTCTCTCTCTCTCTCTCTCTCTCTGGTCTCCAAATTGAATCCACCAAAACCCAAATTCGAATTCGGATATATACATGATCCGAGGCGATTAGGGTTTTGACAAAATTGGTAGTGGTGGAGTTCGAGAGTTAGTGTTTAGTTGAATGGATTTTGATTCAAAGATTTTCTATTTCTTTTTCTCTCTCAAAATTCGGAGATGCGATATATACATAGAGAGAGAGAAGATGAGTGAAAGAAAAAAGAGAGAGGAGGTGGACAAATATGGATCACAATGCCACAAGCACATATTTTTATAATCCATTGATTCACACTCTTCGTCCAAAGCAGGAGGGTCCATCAATTCACACTCTTCGTCCAAAGCAGGAGCGTCCGGCAATGGGTTGTTTGTTTATGTCTCAATTTGAGGGTTGACCGTAAAGAAATCATGTGATTACATGTGAGTAGTGTCAACTAACTGCATAAAGGAGAAATGCAAGAAAAGAGGTGTATAAATGACAAGTATTTGAAAAGATAAAAGTAAACACCAAATTTGCATGGATCTGAAAACAGAAATCTAACCATATTGATCCCAATATGGACTTTTGGAAAAGAAATTTGCTCAACTAGGCCACCTCTTTAAGGATTTTAAAAGTGGAATAATACAATTATCATTTATGAATGCACATTCAAAACAGAGGAAGCAAAAGCTATTTTGAGAAAATATACATATCACGAATGTCTTTGAAACTGGACTAGACTATACCATCCGATTAAATCGACGACCAGTCTAAGTTCCAGTTCAGATAGACCATTAGAATTGGACATTTTCAAGAACCAGTGATTCTTAGATAAACCGTTTGAACCTGCAATCAGTTAAGCCATAAGAACCACTGGGCATTCACAATGCATTCACTTAAAATTTTTGTCCTGTTGGAGACTTGAATTTCCATTTCTGTTGGGAAAGGCTTAGCCCAAGACCACTGAACTACACACTACACTTACTCTATCTATAAAGGTATATATTATTTATTATTGTTCCGACTTTATTAAAAATCATTACAACTTTCTATAAAATAACAATGCATATTATTCAAAATCTTATATTAAAAATAAACTGATAATATAAGTGTATATTTTTGTAATTTAATAGCTATAGTTTATTAATGCATAATTATCAACATATTTATGATGAAATTATAATGTCACTATTCGATGTTAATGCATAATTATCCAAGTTTCAAAACATTGTGTATCACACTTGAAATATGGGATTGATTAATGATTCAGAACAACCAATGAATATAGAAAATCAATATCCAAAAGGGTATGCACTATTACAATCACAATAACAGCAAGAGATGGTCCTGTTCCCATGCATTTATGTCACATGTCATGTTGATGACCATGCCACTAATTTATCCATAGGCATAAGAATTTTCAGTAGAGATATGTAAAATTTAATATGAGTTACACAAGTGGATGAATGGATACACTTGCTGCTTAAAGGAGAAAAGCAAGAAAATAGAGAGAGATGAAGAAAGAAAGATACTAACTTCATCGGCTACAATGTCAAATAGGCTCGAACGTCTTTTTCCTTTTCTTTGCTGCTCTTTTTCTTCTTCTTCTTCTATGTGTTCAATTCTTCTCTGTAGTTCGAATCACCATTTTTCTTCTCTTGACTTCTTTGTTCATCCTCTTCTCTCTCTCTATTCTGTAGTTCGACTGTTATTCTCTGTATATCTTTTATTTTATTTTTTTGTTTGTTCTATTTCTTTTCCTGATCAAAGTAAACATATGAGTGACTGAAAACTAGAACTTTGATTGAAACATTTGACAAGAATTTCGAATCACTTTTTCTTCTTCTTCTTCTTCTTTTTTTTTTCTATTGCTTCATTCTTCCAACCATTTTCTTCTTCATTTTTCTTGTTCTTCTTTGCTGCTACTGTTGTTCTTCTTTGGTTCTTTTTCCTTGAACTTTGCTGAAAAAAAATATTTTAATTTGAACCACAAAAGTTGTTTAGCACAACTCGTTTGAATGCTACTTTGAATTGCTATATTTCTTTTTTTGAGGGGTCATTCTATATACATTTTGATAGTATTACTTTAGTCATATAAAAATTATAGTCTTTTTTTATCATTTTAGTAGGATCATACAATCATCGATCCGATCCTACAATCCGATCTAGCAGACCCCCAAAACAATCCTGTGTAGGATCCCGATCTTAACAACCTTGGATTCGACTTCTCTCTCTCTCTCTCTCTTACTTCTTCTTTGCTCTCTATTTTTTTCTTTCTTCTTTATGTTTTGGATGTTTATTGGCTGTTTGGTAATCATTTTGTTTTCAGTTTATATTTACAAAAATTTTAAAAATTGTCATAAGAACTTGTTTGATAATTTTTTTAGTTTATAAATGGTTGTATAAATTTGTAAATTTAAGGAAAAATTTTAAACTCAAAAAATGAGTTTACGTTGGTTTTTAAATAGAAATTTAAAAATTTGACTAACAAAAAAAAATTTCAATTAATTATTTTTTTTGAATTAATTATTTTTTTTCAATGAATTTTTTTTTCAACTAATACTAACCGAGGAGGCAATTGATAATGCTACTTTAAACCTTGAGAGGGGATTGTAATTTGTAAAATGTGAGGGGTGTCAATGTAATTTATCCAGCGAGGGCAAAATTAGTATTTAGAAAAATTAAATTACTGGAGGGAGCAATCTGTAATGAAACATTAAACCTCAGGGAGGGGGATATAATTTCCAAAAAATGAAGGAGAGAACTGTAATAAACACAACTAGCACATTTAACACATTAATTAAAGGGTTTGGGATCGTTGGCAAGCCTGGAGAAGCTTTGAAAGTGTTGGAACTAATGTCGAATGAAGAAAATGTGAAACCAAATGATAAGACATATAATATTCTTGCCCGAGCATGGTGTATCAAGAACAACATTGAACAGGCATGGAATGTGGTGTATAGGATGGTTTCATCTGGTTTGAGACCCGATGTTGTCACTTACAACACATTGGCACGGGCTTACTCTCAAAATGGGGAAACGAGTACAGCCGAAGGAATGATATTGGAGATGCAGAATAACAAAGTGCTGCCCAATCAGCGGACTTGTGGAATCATCATTAATGGATACTGTAAGGAAGGAAATATGGTGGATGCCTTGAGATTCATGTACAGGATGAAGGATCTTAGAGTGCATCCAAATCTTGTTGTTTTCAATTCCCTTATCAAAGGATTTCTTGACATTACTGACACAGATGGAGTTGATGAGGTGCGTTCCACGTGTTAAAAAATCACTTAGATGATTTATACTTATAATAGTAGATGTCTACCAAACAGTTCATGATCAAAACATACTATTGTTTCCAATTATTCAATTACCAGTACCAATATCATCCTGCACATACTCATCTGTCTGCTAGGGACAGCGAAGTCATGAATATTTTCTTTGCTTAAAAGTTACTCCAGATTTTCCAAGCTTGGTTGTACATGTTTTTATTTTCTCTGCTTTTGTTTTCATGTGTTTGGAAACAAAAGCAATGAAATGTTCGAAAACACCCACATATTATTTTCAATTTTGTGTCAAAGTTGTTTTGCAAATTCTAAAATAACTTTTTGGTGTCTCATGAAAAGTGGGTTGATTTTAGAAAAATTTCTCAGGAAGAATTCTCAGAAACAGTATGCCAAACACATTTTTTTTGTTTTCTGGAAAATGAATACAGAAAACAAAAACATAACTAAGCAAGCCCTCTGAGTTTGACATTTTTTTTCTCTTTTGCCTTGAAGGCCTGCCTGCCTTTGGTGACTAGGATTTCACTTTTTTTTTTTTATCAGCAAAAAAGTTTTTTTCTTCGATCAGCAACTAGGATTTCACTTATGGCTTTGATATTGTTGGGTTTTGTGGATCCTGATAAGCATTGAATTCGTTAAGTTGCGTTTGGCAAGCCTTATGTTCTAATTAATGTATTTTAGCACCATAGCTATATATGTAACCCTTAAGCTCATTTTTGAGCTCAATTCTTTTACCTCTTAGTGCCAAAACTGGTGAAACATTTTAGAGAGTGAGGGAGCACAATTCTAGAGAGAGAAAGGAAGAGATTAAGGAGAGATTGAAGGCTATAGCTTGAATTGATCAAAGATTGCGCAAGTACCTAGCAAATTGAAGACTCTAAGTAAGGATTTAAGACTTAGTTATGAGTTTTAACCATCAAGTAGATCATTTCAAGAAGAATTTGTGATTATGTACAAGAGTTGGACCATAGATGATGAATTTAGAGTTAATTCATGCATGCATGTGTATTTTCTTACAAATTGAACATGATTTCCATGAATCCTCTCTTGCATGTTTGAAATTCATCTTCATTTGGGGAAATCATCAAGTTTCAAGTTGTTTTGTGGTATTTGATCATGTTTTGAGAAGTTTGATACAAGAAAAATTCATGCATGTTGTGTTCATAAACATTCTTGAAGTTTAAATTGAAATTGGGAACTTTTGGTAAACCCTTGGGCCATGATTTTATGAAATGATCCTAAATTCTTCATGTTTTACAAGTTTACTATGTTATCTCAAGTTTTGGGGGCCCAAGAGATGTGTTTTGAAGGTTGAAATTCGAGTTTTGAGCTTGAAGGTGCAATCTGGAAATTTCATAATTTGCATCTACGCTCGAGCGTGGGAGTTCACGCTCGAGCGACCAACTGAGTGCGTGCACTCCGCTCGAGCAACCAAAAGTCCACTCGAGCGTGAATTGCAAGCTCTCAGAAGTTTCATGTCTTTTACAGATCGCTCGAGCGAAGGAATGTGCGCTCGAGCGACCATTTACATTTTGCATGTCCGCTCGAGTGAGGAAAGCTACGCTCGAGCGTGGACCTTATTTTCAAAAATTTTGCCTAAGTGTTCTAAGGCATGTTTTGGCATCCTCATTGCATCTTAGGCATTCATAAGCCTTAATTAAGCCATAGTAATAAGGTTATGGATTAGAAACATACTAAGAAAAGAATGTACTAAGTTCCGAGACTGCAAGTGTGTGTGTTTTAGGCAATATGATAAGAAAGAATAAGAACCAATGTAATGAAAGCTAAGCCTTAATGGCCACTTTAATGTGTAATGATAGGACATGCTTGTGTTATGTATTTTGTGATTGTAAGTCAAGACTCGAGGATTGATTGACCGCTTACTAGAACCACTGTGAGTAACGTTATTGTAAAGATACATTCATATGAATTACGTTCCCAATGAAATATGATAAGTTCTGATTTCTGAAATGATATCTGTTTTCGTGAACGAATATTCCATGTTTGAAATCTATTATGGCATCCATAGATAGTCCCAAGTCATGGGGGACGGCATGAAAATGCAGGTCCATGACATACATGTGATTACGAGATCTCGTTAGCCACTTCATTGTGGTGATATGTGTTTAATCGGTATCTGGAACCGATTACTCTAGTCGGAAGACGTTCTGTGATGTGTTCTATGGGATGTACCATTATTATGTTCTGATATGAAAATGATTATGCTCTAGTCTGTTTTTTGCTTATGATATATTCGGATTTCGTTCACTAACCCCTTTACCTTAATGTTATTCATTGGGCTTTAGCTCATTGTGTGTATATATATGTATAGGTGAGCATTCTGGAGCCCGAGCTTGAAGGCTTTTTGTCTGGACCTGTAGACGCGCCCCGCGTGGGACCTCGTGCTACAGTTCGGACTCTCGATTTGTGTTGCGGTTCTTAATCTTGAACCAAAGAGTCCAAATCTGGCAAATCGTTTTGAGAAACAGATTTTTGAAAAAGTAGTGCCAAACATGGACTGCTTTGCCAGATACAGAGTCGCCACCTAAATATTTTTATGGGGGAATTTAGGAAACCCTGAAGGCCACATGTCCGTCATCACCGGAGTTGTCTCGGCTCGGGAGATAGGGCACGATCGGGGAAGGTCAGCTATGAGCACCCCCTCTCGCCCGGTCTGAAGACCGGCCTCTACTAACCGTGATATCTAGTTTTGGAAGATATTACGTGTTCTTATTCCATTTATTAGCCTAGAATTACTACGTTATGCGCACAGCACACAAGTATAGACTAGATTGCCTAATTTGGAAATAAGCATTGCATATCCGTTTGTTTTTGGAAAATGTTTTGGATTTTGCTACTCGTAAGTAGGCTAAGACACGGATTTCAACGAGTTTTCCAACTCAAACAATCCAACCTTCACCCACAGGCATTAAAACAGTTTCTCACATAAGCATCTAGCCACATGGTAAACATACTGTCATGGCAACACTCACACGCATGCGGGATGCTAAAACATAAATACTTACATCGTACTCCGTGCCAAAACAGTAAACTAGTTAGCAAACATGCATGTCCTAGTTCATGTTTAAGAATGGCTAATGCATCGCACGCGAAAATGCAATCTAGATAGGCTCGGCTAACCTAAACATGGCATGTGAAATGCAATCAATTGATGCACGTATTCAATTTGGAATTGAAATACAAATGCAGTTAGCGTGATGTACCGAGCCTAATGCATGCAATACAAATGTATGAATGCACGGATGCATAGCATAAGGTATGTTAAATTAAACATGCCCTAATACTAACCATCAAAGCAGGTAAGTAAAAGGGAAGAAAGAAGTGGGGATTGGAAGACATACACACCACTCACACACACTTATTATTACAGATTTGCCCTCGCTCGGAGGGACCAAATAAATAATACAAATTAATTAACTACGCAAGCTAATTAAATATTACAAATTAATTAATTAACAAATTAACTAATCTAATGAAAGCAGATAAACCGCCCCGGGAGAAGAGCTCGATGCGATGCGTGCTCGGTCCTGCTCGGAAGTGTACCGCCATGCGTGGGCTGCCTCTGTTTTCCTTCCTTTGCTCCTCTGGAGGCTGTCAAAACCTCAGGACTGCTTCCTTGGACATTGGGGGACACCACCAGCTGGATGGGATTGCCACCGGCAGTGTGGTGTGGTCACCGGCACAAAATAAAGCTATCGGCTGGTGATTTACTGCCGGTCGGCAATATATACTGCCAGTCGGCAAATAAAGCCTGCAGAACCTGCAACTCACAGCAACAGAGGGCAAGGCAAAGCATGGCAGCACAATTCAAGGCATGTGTGCACCAACCATGTCCCTTATCATGGTAATGACTCTAAGGGGCATGTGCCTCGATTCTCGAACCACCAATCATGCATTTCCATGCATGATGGCCCAAGTGATCAAGTGTGCAACTTTCATGTCAAATGAAATGCAAACCAATCAAACAAACCAAGGCCCAATTCCCATCACTAAGTCAAGGAACAAGGCATGCATGTAAGATGCAATGCAACCTAAGCATGCAAGCTAAGGATGCAACATGGCATGGCAACAAACTTATGCAAGCATACAAGCAAACATGAGGCAATGCAAATGGATGGCAAGATGGACTTAGACATGATTTAGGCAGCTCTAATAAGGCCCAAAACAGTAGCCAAAGTGACCAAAACAAAGGACCAAAAACACATACACATATGCACATAATTAAGGGCCAACACTTAGGCACAAATTGGACAACTCTCAAGCACACTTGAAAGAGGCATAACATGGACTAATTAGCATGCAACATAAGCTTTGAAAATCATGCTAAAACATGGTGCCAAACCAAACAACAAGTCAAGCTAAACATGCATAAATGGCCTAAGTACTTGAAGCAAGTCAAGGTGACTTGAACCATGGCTAAGCCGACCAAGCCTCACAAGGCTAAGGGGGCTTAAAATAGGTTCAAGGCAGACCTAGGACATGCAAAGGGGACCCCCTAGATGGCATCTAAGTGGCTCAAATTCAAAGCATGCACTATGGCCAAAACATGGAGCATACTACACAAGCTTTCTAAGCATTGAAGAGATAACCAAGGCAAACATATAGGCATGAAAATGGGACTGAAATGACATGGTGGATGGTCCCGAATCACCAAATCAATGCAAAGATGTCATGCTATACATGCATACACTTAAGGCCAACAAGCCGGAATGCAAAGAGGCTATACTAAGCATGCCAAATCCGACCCAAACAACCATGGACAGACCTAAGACATGGCAAAATATGCACAAAATCTTCACAAGGCTAAGCCTAAAACATGCTTGAACAAAGGTTAACAACCTAAGGCACATTAAGGCATAAACAAGGCATTACATGGTAGGTATGCAAAGCATGCATGGTGCACCAAAACCAACAATAAACAGAGGTATATCATGATATAATAGGCACAAAAAACAGCCAAGGCATGATCAATACACACTCTAACATGATGCTCCCTCAAGAGGCCAAAAATGGTCCATTTCAAGGACAACAAGGAGAGGGGGTGGCCCTCCCCTTTTGGAGACTTCAAGGCACCATCTTCACCACTGAAATCCCTCAAGATTTCAGTGGTGAAGAGGCCCAAACACCAAAGTCTCGAAACTCACTCAAAATAGCACAAAATGAGGCCTTACAAGGCCTAGGAGGGATCAAACACCTCCAAACCACAAAACACCCTTAATAAACAATCAAGAGGGCCTAAAAACAGACCTTTTTTGTATTATACACCAAGCTCAAAAACGATTTTAAGATAGGTAAAAATACAATGCAAAAATGGGGATTAAAAGGGAAGTTTCTCACCCTTGTAGACCACCTTCACAAATGATGCTCCAATGGCCCTCCTTGGCTTGAATCCAACACCAAAACACCAAAATCAGTCCCTTAGAACCTCAGTAGCTAAGTGAAGGTGAAACACTAGGTGTTTGTGTGCAATAGTATGGACTAAATACACTTTAACACACACAAGAGGGAAAAAGAGAGAGATAAGGTGTATCAAACCCTAACCCTAGAACTCAAAACCCTAACAATGGCTATCTAAGCTCTCTCAAGTGTCTCAAGTGTCTAACCCTAGCAACAAGAGAGAGCCCCTCTCTTTATAGAGCTTATTGCCTTGTCAAGCTTACAAGACAAGCTTCTAAAGAGGGAGATCCCTCCATACACGTGTATGGAGGGGAGCCAAAAGCAAGACAGCTGTCTTAAAATATCTGCAAAAGCAGATGCACAGTAGCCGGCCGGCCAAAGATGCCATTTTGGCAAAAAAGAGTGCCGACCGACACTAAATAGTGCCGACCGGCAATATACATTGCCGGTGGCAGCAAAAACCAGCCGGTGGCCTCTGGTCATAGCCGGTGGTGTGTGGGGATGCCTCACAAGGCATTCCCTGCCCTTCCAAGGAAAAATGCAAGTGTTTGGTACAAAACCAGACACTAAACGGTCGAGTTCGGAGATCCTGAGGCAAGGCGCGTAGCCGAGACCTCCGGGAACTCCAAACAAACACGAACATGGATAATCACCGAGTGTTCAAACGGTGACGTCCAAGTCTTGAGGACGGTCAAAAATGGGGTGTCTACAGGACCTGTGTTTTGTTGTCAGCCAACTATTGTGCCTCACGTGGAGGTTCCCGAAGTGTCCTGTGTTCTAGTTCTGTTGGTTCTGTGTATATTTATGACTTGATTTAATTCTGTTGGCTGGACTTAAGATACTATAATGTGTGTGGGTATAATGTTTGAATGACTATTGCATATGTATATAAAGTTTTTAAACACTCTATTTCATATAAGTCAGCACAGCTCATTGGACAACTATATTTATGTATTTGCTTCCGCTAGCCCCTTAATCTTGTTAATCTGTTCAGAGGCCTTCGGTAGTCCAAGGATTACTGGCTGGTTACGATGCTAAACCTATAGGGGCGAGTTTGGGTTGTGATAGTTTCAAACAACCAAAGGTGACATTCCGTTACTCCACTCTCAACGAGTTAAAACTTGACATAGAGACAGAATCATCTCTAACGGACCAGAAGATGGAATCAATAGCTGTTAGCTAACTTGAAACAGTACATTAAAACATTAACATATTTTAACTGATCTCTTACAATGATAGAAGTACCCAAAGCGCTCCACTATGATTGAGATTGTCCAAGTAGAAAAGCAAGCACTCGTTGAAAGACGATAACCACCAATGAAAAACCATGACCTTCAAAATATGAATGAGCAACTCTTTTTGTTCTCTAGATTAACCTTGTCCAAATATAGTCATTCTTAACAAAATGGAACACTAGCCAAGTTCAACAGCGATAATCCATCCTTTAAGAATGGGAAGATTTGCCATGGAAGTTTAGAAAAGCCAAATTATAGAAGATTGCATTGCCCAACGAAAATGACTAATTCCAGGTGTACTTGCAATCGGTGAAATGCAATCTTTGAAATGAGAACATGAACTCCACCATTAATGAATCTCAAACCTTTATAATAAAAACAAATGGCTACAATTTAGTGGGTCCTCAACTCGAGCATACACCATGTGTCCTAATCAGCTCTATACTGTCTACAATTGTTGACCTAGCAGTTCCAACAAAACCAAGTGAAGCGCAGCTGCAAACAGCTTCCTCAATGTATAGAAGCATATCAGGTAAATATGGAGGACGACAATTTTTCTTCATTCTATCAAGACTCTTTGAAAGAAACCCAAACTTCATCTCTTTTGCAGCCGCTGCAAGATTCTTTGCAGTTCTTGTCACTAGCTCATCTTTTTCTCTCAGAACATGAAGCTTGAAGGCATCTAAATCTCTTGATAAGTCCTCCAAGTAACTTCCAGTCCAATTACCTTGTGGAAGATCAGTCATCACAAAAATATGAATTGGGAGAGGACTTTCATGTCTTAAAAATTCAATCTTTTGTTATAAACCCAGAAAAGTAGTCTTCCAGTGGTTCTTGAAAACTGCATCCAACAATCTAAGCTGAGCACACAGAAAAGGAGATTTGATTGTCTTGGAAGCAAATTCCTTCCCTGCACTCATGATCTCAGGGACGAATGGGAGGAAGCTTAACTTCTCAATTAACAATTGCATTGTTTGATCTCTCGGAGATTCATGAATATCAATGTATAGCTCAGAACCTTTATATGGTGCAGTGAAAAGACTCCCAAATGCCAAAACAGTGGCCAATTCATCTCTGGAACCGGGTCCAAGCGTTTGATATACATCTCGACGCTTCCCGACATGTGAAATTTTCTTTTTCTTCTTAAGTTGTTCACCAGGCTAGAGTACGAAATTCAGCAATTTCTCCACAATAGAGTACATATGCAAAAAATAGAAAAAAAAACCAATTACATCCAGAACATAATCTTGAGACCCAAGTATATAAATGCGATTGTGTGTATATCTATTATATTATATAAAGCACACATCTCAAAACAATTTTGAAGCTTTGTCACGCCTTCCCCCCTCCCCCTCCCAGGTATGCCTATACTGTTAACTGGTTCAGTAAATATACCAACTAGTTTTCAAATCCAACCCATTTTACTCATTCATCAATTCGTCAAAAAATTTAGATCTAAAATTGCAAACGCCTTTGTCACACTTCTTTTTCTTCTTCAAGAAACCCATATTGTTAATTGCTCCCATAATAAATGTTTCCAAATTCAACCCATTTTCCTTATTTGTCTAATTGTCAAAAAATTTAGATGTAAAGTTGCAAAAAATTAACAGGACTTAATTAGACCCACAATCAATCTTGAGAAACTGAACAATTCACATCTATACAAATTTCTATATATAAAGAACGTGTACATATGTACATATATATGATCTCAAATTACTTGCCTGCGACTTTGAATGAGCTCAATCGTGTGGTTCCAGACATTAAAACGAAGCTGGTTGGGACTCAACCCTAAATTTAGGGCAACTACCGAGAACAACGGCGCGGTGATCCAGCACCGGAGGGACAATTAGGGTTTGATTGAGTATTGCGGCCATCAAAATGGTGTACTTGAACTCAGACAACTGGTTGTTGAACCCACTGCGGGGTGTGTACCAGAGAAATTTCTCTCCAGCTAGGGTTTGCTGTGAGGTGCAGAGGTGGGGGGATTGGGGTTGGGGGGCATTTTTAGGGTGGAGATGAGAGAATTGGAAATGTGCTTGTAGGAAGGGAAGAAGAGAAGAGAGATGAGGAGGAAGAGGAAAAAGATTGGGAGTAGAGAGAAGGATGATCTGAAAGGGGGTTTCTTCTTCCATCTGATGTTTGTTCTATTGTTGAAGTTAAGAGATTCCGTCACACACTCTCTCTCTCTCTCTTCTTGGGTGATGAAATTACTGGTTTTGATTTCAATTGGTGGTGGTGGTGGTGGTGGTCTAATAATGGTTCCTTGATTTAACAATATTGATTGGTTGCTGAGAAAATATGCAAGAAAAATGAAAGAAAGAATAATTTCTTTTGGGGGCTTAATTACACAAAAAAAAAAAAAAAAAAAGATAGAGGACCTTAATGCATTGAGCCAACTGCTAGCAAAGTAGTATAAACGCCACAAACGCTTCAAGCATTGAAAATCAAAGCTTGGTAGCCTCGTAACCATTCTATTCCTTTCTTTCTTATCTCAGTACTCTATACATTTGATTTTGCCTATTTCTCATTGTGTTCTAACTCATTCTTATCCATCTTTTGCAGATCATAATCAGCCCAACAGGGCCTTAAATCTAAGACATGAACAAGAACAGCAACATCAACTTCTTATTTGTGAACTCGAGGAGCTTCTACTTTTCCCACCTCCATTTCCAGCTGCCACCTACTTCCCATCACGCCGTCCTCGCCGTCCTCACTCAGACGCTCCTCGCCATCATCCAACTGAAATTTCAAGGACAAAATG
The DNA here is from genome assembly GCF_004153795.1 of Camellia sinensis. Taxonomy (NCBI): domain Eukaryota; kingdom Viridiplantae; phylum Streptophyta; class Magnoliopsida; order Ericales; family Theaceae; genus Camellia; species Camellia sinensis. The sequence goes on along the minus strand of NW_021024524.1, from coordinate 1,094,450 downwards.
TTTCTTCATTTGAAACGTACCAAAAGGCCATCTGGGTCGCCACTGTCAGTCTGATCTTGTATTGCTTCGCCTACGAAGCTGAACTTCGATCACCGGCCTATTCTCATGTAATTCGCCGTGGAATGATAGTGTTTGGTTCAATTTCTTCGGTGTCTTTGACTTCCATCCTTTGCCCAGGTAATGGGAGACATGTGTTCTATCTGTTGTATGCCTCGTTTTTGGCAAGCAAGTCGGCAGTGATTCGCCATCGATTCCAAATGGTGTTGAACTAGGTTTATCAGAGAATCATCGGTTATCTTCCGCGAGAATAGAGGTGGCGAATGGGACGTGCCGGGAACAGGAGAGACCTGCTTCCACGACATCTGTAAGAAATGAAAGCTATGGTGGATTGAGGGTTGTATGTTTCTCTGTTCTGTTATGCTCTGATCTGTTACTCCCCTGTTTTGTGGAACTAGGTATCTGAGTTACTTTATCTGTGTATGCAATGCTAATTGGGATTGGCAATAAGGTTCTTACAAACCCATTTTTTTGTAAGACTTCCTAAAATAAATTAAATAAACACACACAGATCATTGTCATTTTTTCAAAGTTTCTACATGTGTAAACATCCTAAAAATTTATGAAGTAATGTCCTAAATGTATTGCTTAGAGAACAAATTCAAATTCATATGTTGATCTACACATTTGTTCTCTAAGCAGTACATTTAGGACATTACTTCATAAATTTTTAGGATGTTTACACATATAGAAACTTTGAAAAAAGGACAATAATCTGTGTGTGTTTAAGAAAATGGGTATATAGAAACCTTATTGTCAATCCCAATTAGCATTACATACACAGATAAAGTAACTGAGATACCAAGTTCCACAAAAGAGGGGAGTAACAGAACAGAGACACATACAACCCTTAATCCACCATAGCTTTCATTTCTTACAGATGTCGTGGAAGCAAGTCTCTCATGTTCTTGGCACGTCCCATTCGCTGCCTGTATTCTTGTGGAAGATAACCGATGATTCTCTGATAAACCCAGTTCCACAACATTTGGAATTGGTGACGAATCACTGCTGACTCGCTTGCCAAAAACGGGGCATACAACAGATAGAACACATGTCTCCCATTACCTGGGAAAAGGATGAAAGTTAGAGACACTAAAGAAACCGAACCAAACACTATCATTCTATGACGAATTACACGGGAATAGGCTGGTAATTGGAGTTCAGCTTTGTAGGCGAAACAATACAAGATCAAACTAACAGTGGTGACCCAGATGGCCTTTTGGTACGTTTCGAATGAAGAAACATTTTGTCCTTGAAATTTCAGTTGGATGAAAGTGAGGAGCATCTGAGTGAGGATGGCGAGGACGCCGTGGTGGGAAGTGGAAGGCGGCCGGAGGTGGGGGTGGGAGAGGTAGAAGCTCCTAGAGTTCACAAATAAGACATTGGTGTTGTTGTTATTGTTCATGTCTTGGATTTAAGGCCCTGTTGGGCTGATTATGATCTGCAAAAGATGGATAAGAATGAGTTAGAACACAGTGAGAAATAGGCAAAATCGAATGTATACAGTATTGAGATAAGAAAGAAGGGAATGGAATGGTTATGAGGCTACCAAGCTTTGATTTTCAATGCTTGAAGCGTTTGTGGCTTTTATCCTACTTTGCTAGGAGTTTGCTCAACGCGATAAGGTCCTTTACACGTTTTTTTTTGGGGGGGGGGGGGAGAGGGTAATTAAGCCCCCAAAAGAAATTATTCTTTCTTGCATATTTTCTCAACAACCAATTAGTACTATTAAATCAAGGAACCATTTTTAGACCACCACCACCACCACTGATTGAAATCAAACCCTGGGGTTTTTTATGTAATTAACCTAATAATTTAACAATCCCCACACTAGCATCTATCATCAAAACAAATACAATTTTACTTAATCCCCTCACTAACAATCCTATCTATCTTACATCTGAAAATAAGCAAGTCCTATAAAGCTTGAAGTGTTTCCACGTAACCGGCTTTTTGACTTATTTATTAGGGTTTAGATTCTCTAAAGTTGATCATTTCAATTTGAGAGAGTATTTCAATTTGGTAGACTCATTTTGGGTCAAACCTTTTTTCTTTTTCATTTTTTTTTAATTCAAATTTCAATGAGTAGAATATTCATATAAAAAATTAAGATAATCAAATATCGATACCTATACATTTTAAACAATTATATTATAAAAAATAGATGGCTACTCTTGAAATTGTAATTGTCGTCTATTTTTCTTTAAAAAAAAAAGTTGTGATTCAAATACATAGCTACCGATGTCTAATCATCTTAATTTTGTACATAAATATTTTACTCAACAAGTATTAAAAAATACACGGTTCGGATCCAAAATTGGGCTCACCAAGCCTAGACGCTTCTCTCAAGTTGGATGGCCAACTTGAGAAACTTTTAAGACTAAAGTAAATGACTCGAATCATCGAGATTGGTCCCAAAATAAGCCCACCAAGCCCAAACACTCTCTCAAGTTCACCGTTTACTTTTTAGGACTCACTAAGTAGAATATTTTCTCAAATTGGCCATCATCGATCTCAGTGTTACAAATCGTTCGCATTTTAGGGCTCATTGATTAGAATATTCTCTCAAGTTGGCCATCCAACTTCAGAGAGCGTTTGAGCTTGGTGAGCTCAGTGAGCTCATTTTGGGATCGATCTCAATGATTTGAACTGTTCCTTTTTAAGACTTATTGAGGGAAATATTCATATAAAAAATTAAGATGATTAGATATTTGTAGTTATATGTTTAAATCATATTCATTTTAAAAAAAAATAAAGGGAGATTTACAGCCAAGTCCCGTTGTAGGAAATAATGGTACATTAAGTCCTACTTAAAAAACTTTTTACCATTAAGTCCCATAATAAGTTTAAATGATGAAGCTACCCTTATCAAATCAAAAACACAAAACATAAATCGTAGATTTCATTCTTCACAGTTCATGCGGGTCATTTCACACCCTCGCAGATTTCATTCTCACCTTCATCAAATTCACCTCACATTTCGTCTTACTTCATCAATCTCGTCTCAGATTTCAGAAGAACAAACTAGAACATCAAACATTCTGAGATCCGAACAACCAAAATGGTAAAAACAAGTAAGATTCAAGGATCTTAAACCTTAGTTTTTGCAAAATCTTTCATTTTCGAAACTTTAGTTTTTGATTTCCATTTCAGTTTGAATGTTGAGTTCGAAACTTTTGTTTTTGAAACTTTTGTTTTTGTTTTTCTTTGTGAATTTGAGAACATTCACTGTAATGGTACCAAAATCATGTCCTCAAGCTTTCAGTTTAGGTTTCATGGTTGATTTTGGTACAATTACTGTGAATATTGTCAGATTCTGAATCAATTTGAGTGAAAAACCCTAATTAATCATATTCTCTTACTTCCAATTTAGATTCGAATGTTGATTTTGGTATCATTGTTGTGATTATTCTCAGATTCTGAATCAATTTGAGTGAAAAACCCTAGTTAATCATATGCTTTTGCTTTCAATTTATGTTTCAATATTAATTTTGGTACCATTGCTGTGAATGTTCTTAGATTCTTAGTCAATTTGAGTGAAAAAAACCTAGTTAATCATGTTCTTGTTGTGAAATTGTGTACTTAAATCAAATAAATAGATTCATATTGAACAACTACTTTGAATTTTAGAATAAGAACATACTAAAATTTACAGAAACTCATAATAAAATAAAACTAGTAGTAAGAAGCAAACCGAAGCCTGTGTGATACCACAGTGTCCTTAAAATAGATTAGCCGCCTCACCATGGGTGCTGGAGGTATGTCGACTTCTGTCTTCCACGATATGGCGGTCAAAACCAGCTAATGCAGAAGCACCTTTTGAATAGCTTCGGCAAACTTGATAATGGTTGCACTCTCTCTAACAAGAACCAAAGAAGGGACTAGCAAAAGAAGATAGGAAAATTTTCTTTGGTGTAAAACAATCTCCAACTCTTTATCAAAACACCATCTCTATTTTCCATAAAAAAACTCTCAAAACTTATATCTTTTAAGTTGGAGAGGAAAGGCCTCTATTTATACAAGTAGGGGAATCCCTAGCCATAAAGGCTATACATCAATAGGCTCATCAAATGCCATTAACCATGGCCATCAATTCTAGCCATTAGGGCTGGAGTTACAAAAGTTGAAAACCTATGGCCACTAATATGGTCATCAACTCCATCATCAAAAGATGAGAGTTACAAAGGTCTTAACCTTCCATGTGCTTAATATATACAAATAAATATGTATATAATAATGTTTGAATAAACCAACTAGATGGGTCACACAATGGATACCAATGTTGGGTCACAACCCGATCCAAACCCAATTCTCAAACACATGCACAAGCTAAGCCCAACACAACATAACTTAGCTCAAGCTTAAGATTAAGTCCAAGTCTAAGTCTAAGACCAAACCCAACACATGCACAAGCACAAGTACAAGTCTAGGCCCAGTCTAAACTAAGATTAAGTCCAATTCTAAGCCCAACTTTTATTGATGTCCACTTTATGAGACAATTCTCATTCACACCTCAATGGTTTCGGCCCATCATTTTTATATTGTAATCTTCTCACTTGAGAGAATGCAAAACTACTCAGACCCACCTCAACCAACAGTTGGATCCCACTTTAATTTTGAATTAAAGTTGCCGAAAAACCATTATTTTCCAACAATCCCCCACATGAATAAAATTGGCCGATTAAAGAAAATGGACAACGCTTTACAACAAAGACTCAGAGAGAGAGAGAGCGCACAGAATAATCTTGCATCAGAAAAGGTAGCTGTTGGCCTTGAACCTTTCGTAGTGAAAGCCTATCGGATTTACTGGCTGACCAGTGAACGTAATGTCTTGAACTGTTCTGCCATTTGTGTAAATCGAGACAATAGACCTCACATAGGAGTTACTCCAACCATTATTCTTGTTCTCACTGGTGCGTCCGGTTTGGCCCTGGAACACTAGCCTGATTCAGTGAGTGCTTTTAAAGAATTCAGCCTTGTGAATTCTTAAAGAAGCGGCCCCACTTCGCACTCACATAGGTGACCTACATAAGGTATCTCTCTATACCACGGTTGGCTATTCACAACACTTGGTCATTAAAAGAATCAGCTTAACCTCCCACCCCATAGGGTATCACTGTATAAAGGAATGGGCAAGAGGATTTACCTCCACAGTGACTCATCCGTTACACGCAGTTAGGTTGTCCCTTTGAACCTAGATCTTGGGATCTCCAGTCAACTAGGTTGGGTTTTCCATTCCGGTAACATTACTCAAGGCCTTAACCCCATTCCTCTCGACGACATTTCTACTAACTCTCGAGTTAACCCTTTGGTTAGTGGATCCATAATGTTGTCTTTAGACTTTACATATTCTAGAGAGACAACTCTATTAGAGAACAGTTGTAGCGGTGTAAATCTGGCTTGGACCGGCCCGTGTCGGGTCTCGCGGGCTCCTGCCATAATTTGGGCTTGACTGGGTTAGCCCACGGGTCAAAAAATTAGGTCCAGACCCAGGGATATTTGGGCCTTGGACGGGCTGATGGGTCGGCCCAGTGGGCCTGGGCCTGGCCTCGGGCTTGGACGGGCCTGACCATTTTTGTTTTTTTAAATTTTTTCTATTAAAATATTATTATTTTCCACTAAAAAAACACTAGGGGTCGGGCGGGTCGGGCCGGGCTTCAAAATAATGCCCTAGGCCTAGGTCTAGGGGCTCGGGCTAGGCTCGGGCCCAGACCCAAACGGGCCCAAACAGACCGGGCCCACCTCGGGTAGCAAGTGGGCTTTGGGCAACTCACGGGCCGCGTGCCATTTTTACACTCCTAGTTGGGTCTAACTGAATCTGATTGGATTTTATTAAAAACTCAATGATTATAAAAATAATAACAAATCATATACATATTGTTGTACAAATTAATGTAATTAACTAAAATAAATAGATTCATGATAATCAAATTAAATTACAAACTGAGAAAATATGCTGGAATTTACAATGACATTGCACAGAAATACACAATATAATAAAATGATAAAGAAAACACAAACCGAAGCCTGTGTGATACCACAGTCTCCTTAAAATAGATTCGCAGCCTCACCGTTGGGTGCTAGAGGTACGCCGACGTCTACTTCCCAAGATACGACGGTTTTTACCAGTTACAACAGAAGGCCTGTGTGATACCAAAGTCTCCTTAAAATAGATTCGCCGCCTCACCGTTGGGTGCTGGAGGTACGCCGGCGTCTACTTCCCAGGATACAACGGTTTTTACCAACTACAACAGAAGCACCTTCTGATTAGCTTAGCGAACCGACAACGGCAGCACTCTCTCTCAGGAAGAAAATTATAAGAGAAGTAGACTGACAGTGTATGGATGTCAAGGAAAAATTCTATATCTCTTTTCAAGGAATAGGGCCTCCTTTTATACATCATGGGGGAGAGGGGAGGAGTCTCTAGCCATCAAGTAGATTTCTTCATCTAAATCTCCATTTAAGAAAGCTGTTTTTACATCCATCTGATGTATCTCTAAACCACGTAAAGCGGCTATCACAATTACCATGCGAATGGATGTAATCCTTGTCACTGGTGAATACTTATCAAAGTAATCCAGGCCTTCTCTCTGCTTGTATCCTTTGATAACTAGCCTAGTTTTATATTTATCAATTGACCCATCAGCTTTCTAAATATCCACTTACTCCCCTAGGCCTTACTGCCTGGGGTTAGATCAACCAACTCCCAAGTATGGTTCTGTAAGATGGAGTCAATTTCACTTTTAATAGCTTCTTTCCATAAGGGACTTTCTGGTGAAGTCACTGCTTCATGGAAAGTTCGAGGTTCTCCCTCTAATATATAAGTCACGAGGTCCGGGCCAAAGGACTTGGTAGTCCTAGCCCTCTTACTCCTTCTTGGCTCATTTAAATCCTCAATTTGATCATCAACTTGATCATCTAAGTGATCATCTGTTTGATCAGCTATGTGATCATTGTCACTTTCAACCTCTTTCATGGAACTCAGAATACATTTTTAAAGAAAGATGCATTTCTTGATTCCATGATAGTATTCTTGTGTATATCTGGAATAGCAGACTGAACCACAAGAAATCGATATGCACTGTTATATTGTGCACAACCGTTGAATACAAAGTCAACGGATATTTAGGCTTATCCTAACCCTCTTGGGTTTAGGTATTCTCACCTTTTACATGACACTCTCACATTTGTAGAATTTATACAAAGGCTTTTGGCCTTTTTCAAAAATTCATACAGGGTCTTTAAACAATTCCTTATGTCACAATGATTATGAAACTCTCAAAATCATATCACAGTAAATAGATTCCCAGAATGTCATCAACCGAATTAGGCACCTAAACATATTTGGTCCAACCTATCACTCTGAAGCCAATAGTCTAACTACTAGGAAACACAAATCCAGTGTTCAATAGTCTACTACTCAGAACTTCATAACATGGCCAGTAGTCTTATCACTAGGAATCACTAATTTCTTAGCATGTGGTCAGTAGACTTTTTACTACTAGGAATTACAATTCTTAACCTGTGATCAGTAGTCACTTTACTACTAGGAATCACAACGTCCTAACATAGGATCAATAGACTCTTTCATTACTCGGAATCAACATGTCTTGACATATGGTCAGTAGCCTCTCTACTACTAGGAACCATCATGTCTTGACATGTGATCAGTAATCTGTTCACTGCTAGGAACCACAATCTCATAACTGTGTAACTAGTGGTCTAACACCTCCTAGGAACCACCAGTTTTCTATCTCTGTGATCCGTGATCTTATACTCACTAGGAGCCACCAATTTAAGAATATATTTGGAATTTAAAAATTCAAAAATATATTCACCCACCTGAACGTGTTGTCTCATCTTTGCTTTCAAGCAAAGTCACATAGCAATCATATATGCTATAATTGACACAAGGATAACATACTAATTGCCTCTGATTAATTCAGATATGTTATCATGCAATCTTATGATTTCCTTTAATCACACTTCTCTATATCTTCTTTTAAGAATCTCGCAAGGCTTAACGTTGTCAGGTTTTGAAGTCATTTCTGAAAAATCACAGCAGAATTTCATTATTTTGTTTTTTCCATAAACTAAACTTAACACTAGAAGATCCACAGTTGGAAATTTAATTCAAAATTAGTCTTACCACTTTAACCTAGAATCGAACATGGTCAAGAATGTTTCCAGGAAGACTGGAGGGGTCACATCGGTCCCACTTGAAACCCAGTTAACCTTTGACAAAACTTTCAAGAGCATGTTGACTCCTAGTCCATGGGAAAAAAATTTAAAATTAAGTTTTTCAGGGGATAAATCAGGTTATAGGTTATAACAAACCAATTCCCAAGCAAATAAAATTTGCTACCAGAATTATACCACTCATAAAAGTTAACTGGTACTCCCGGAACTAAGCCCATTATTTTTGAATAAACTCAAAAATATTTTAGCTAATGCTAAAATTTGGTTTCTTTTTTCAAACCAAAATACTTTGGAAATAATTAGATTATAACCAAAGACTTTCTCCAAACTTGATTTTTCAACACTTTGGGAATAAAATGATTAAACCCAAAGGCTTCCTCAAACCCCAAAGGTTTGAAACTAAATCCGTCTTAGTTGTCATTTCTGAACAAATAAGAACTACTCTTTGGCTAAGGCTAAACACATTGGTTTCTATTCCAGAAAACCAAACCCAGTTCCAACCTTACAAGCAATTTAAAAATTGCTACAATAAAATACATGCATATAAAATGCTTCTAATAATACAAGCAAATAAAACTTGCTACTACAAATTGGTAAACAAACCAACTAAATCTCAAGCAAAAAATGCTTCAACCATTTAAATAAAATAGCCAATCATCAGGATTCTATTTAGTTCAAAAACTTTTCCACGCTTAGAAATTCCTGTTCATCACAAAGGTTAGTCGTCCAGACTTTTTGTTTTGACACCCCAAATACTATTCATTTGGTTTTGTATTTTTTTTCCATTTCCTTTCACATAAGAATTCCTGTAAAGAAAGTTAGCAGAAAACACAAGAAAATACAAACCAAACAATCTAAACAAAATGTAAATGTACTAAATTAATTGAAACCATCTTGCCAACTATTGAATAATCAAATTAACCAATGAATTAAAATGCTAGATGAGTTACCTAACTAAATATATGTAACTTCACAATTAATTTAAAAGTTAATAGCCATGAGTTATGAATGAACTTAATTCACAATAACCATTTAGACATATAACTCCAAATAAATAAATTCAATTCAAAATTTAACTCACCTAAACAAATTACAAACTTTATAACTCTAAATATTAAATTGAAACTTTTAAAATAAAGTTTGTAACTCCATAATTAAATTAAAACTTTAAATTAAAATATGTAACTCCTAAATTAAATTAAAACTTTATGGACAATTAATATGTAAATATCATACACATAACTCTAGAAACAATAAGCATGTAATAAAAATTAAAATCTAGGAATTTTGAACATGCAAATTTTATTATAAAGTTATAAATCATGAGCATGCTAAGATACAAAACTAAATTAGTACTCATATAATCAGATTATCCAAATATGCTAGAGATCTAGTCATCAAAGGCAGCCTAAAGAAACTGTGCAAAATACATGTGCATAGAAAATAGTAAACTCTTAATTTGTAACTTCCATAAGCATGTAAAATTATAAAATTAAAACTCCAAAAAAATTAAATTGATAGTTTAATTTATACATTAACTATGTACATAAATATAAACAAGTTACAAACATTTTAATAGGAAAACTTATATATGCTTGTTACAAAACAATAATCATTGAGCAATTAACATGTAAATAATTCTAAAAATTAAATCATGTACGAAAACTAAAATCTAGAAAATAATTAACAGGTCAAAAAAGCATGATTTACAAGTATAAATTTCCAGGAAAATAATTACATATGAATCTATTTATTTTTTCCATGAGAAATACATAATTTGTTTTAAGTTTGTTGTGAAATTGTGTACTTAAATCAAATAAATAGATTCATATTGAACCAACTACTTTGAATTTCAGAATAAGAACATGCTAAAATTTATAGAAATTCATAATAAATAAAACTAGTAGTAGGAAGCAAACCGAAGCCTGTGTGATACCACAGTGTCCTTAAAACAGATTAGCCGCCTCACCATGGGTGCTGGAGGTATGTCAACTTCTGTCTCGTAGGATACGACGGTCAAAACTAGCTAATGCAGAAACACCTTCTGAATAGCTTCGGCGAACTTGATAATGGTTGCACTCTCTCTAACAAGAATCAAAGAAGGGACTAGCAAAAGAAGATAGGAAAATTTTCTTTGGTGTAAAACCATCTCCAACTCTTTATCAAAACACCATCTCTATTTTCCATAAAAAAAAAAAACTCTCAAAACTTATATCTTTTAAGTTGGAGGGGAAAGGCCTCTATTTATACAAGTAGGGGAATCCCTATCCATAAAGGCTATACATTAATAGGCTCATCAAATGCCATTAACCATGGCCATCAATTCTAGCCTTTAGGGCTGGAGTTACAAAGGTTGAAAACCTATGGCCACTAATATGGTCATCAACTCAATCATCAAAAGATGAGCGTTACAAAGGTCTTAACCTCCCATGTGCTTAATATATACAAATAAATATGTATATAATGATATTTAAATAAACCAACTAGATGGGTCACACAATGGATACCAATGTTGGGTCACAACCCGATCCAAACCCAATTCTCAAACACATGCACAAGCTAAGCCCAACACAACATAACTTAGCTCAAGCTTAAGATTAAGTCCAAGTCTAAGTCTAAGAACAAACCCAACACATGCACAAGCACAAGTACAAGTCTAGGCCCAGTCTAAACTAAGATTAAGTCCAAATCTAAGCCCAACTTTTATTGATGTCCACTTTATGAGACAATTCTCATTCACACCTCAATGGTTTCGGCCCATCATTTTTATATTGTAATCTTCTCACATGAGAGAATGCAAAACTACTCAAACCCACCTCAACCGGCGGTTGGGTCCCACTTTAATTTCGAATTAAAGTTGCCGAAAAAACCATTATTTTCCAACAGTTCTCATGCTTTCAATTTAGATTTCATTGTTGATTTTGGTACCATTGTTGTTAATGTTCTCAGATTTCGAATCAATTTGAGTCAAAAACCCTCATTGATCATATTCTTTTGGCTTTTAATTTAGGTTTCAATGTTGATTTTGGTACCATTGATATGAATGTTCTCAGATTCTTAGTCAATTTGAGTGAAAACCCCTAGTTAATCAAGTTCTTATGCTTTCAATTTAGATTTCATTGTTGATTTTGGTACCATTGCTGTTAATGTTCTCAGATTTCAAATCAATTTGAGTAAAAAACCCTCACTAATCATATTTTCTTGCTTTCAATTTTGGTTTCAATGTTGATTTTGGTACCATTGTTGTTAATGTTCTCAAATTCTGAGTCAATTTAAGTCAAAAACCCGACTTAATCATATTCTCTTGCTTTTAATTTAGGTTTCAATGTTGAGTTTGACATGATTGCTGTGAATATTATCAGACTTTGAGTCATATTGACTGAAAACTATAGTTAATCATGTTCTTTTGCTTTCAATTTAGGTTTCATTGTTGATTTTAGTACCATTGTTGTTAATGTTCTCAGATTCCTAGTCAATTTGAGTGAAAAACCCTCATTAATCATATTCTCTTGCTTTCAATTTAGGTTTCAATATTGATTTTAGTACCATTATTGTTAATGTTCTTGGATTCTTAGGCAAATTGAGTGAAAACCCCTAGTGTAGACCGCCTCGAACGCGCTCTGCGCGCGAGGGTGCGAATTGGGTTCGTAGCTACTACAGTTCGGACTCCTGTCACGGTTCTGAATCTAATCTCGCAAAGTGCAATGTGAGACTGATAAATCACCAAAGAGTCTAAATCCGACAATTGGTTTTGAAAAATCAATTTTAAGCAAAAAGCGCCAAACATAGACTGCTTTGCCAGATTTCAGAGTTGCCACCTAAATATTTTATTTTGGAAAATTTAGGAAACCCTGACTCGTGCCTAAGGCCACGTATCCGTCATCACCAAAGTTGCCTCGGATCGGGAACTTGGGTACGAGAAGGGAAGGTTCTGAAATGAGCACCCCCACTCGCCCGATCAAAGATCGACCTCTACTAACATGATATGTTGTTTTTGAAAACACATGTGTTCTTATTCTGATTTATTAGCTAACTTATTATGTGATGCGCACAACATACAAGTATAGACTAAATCACTTAATTTGGAACAAAATATCTCATGTTTATTTTTTGAAAATGGTTTGAAAGTGCTACCCTCAAGTAGGCTAAAGCGTGGATTTGCCACCCTCAAGTGGCTTAAAACATGATGATTTGCCACAACCAAGTGGGCTTAAAACTTGCATTTGATGAATTGTCCCAATTCAAGCAATGAAGCCTTCATTCACAGGCATTCAGGCAGTTTAAACACTTAAGCAGATAGCCTCATGGCAAGCATGTTGTCATGGCAATCACTTACACGCATGCAAAGATGCTAAAGCATAAACACTCACAGTGTACTCCAAGCCAAAACAGAAGCTAGTTAGTAATCAATGCATGATCCTAGCTATGTCAACAATGCCTATTGCAATACATGCAAAATGCAATTAAGTAGGCTTGGCTATCTAAGATGGCATATGAATGCAACACTCGATAACATGTTTTGAAACACGTATTCAATTAAGTATTGAAATACGATGCAGTTTGAATGATGCGCCGAGCTTGGTGCATGCAAGACAAATGAATGATGCAAACATGCAAAGCATAAGGTATGCTAATTGAAATATGCCCTAAACTAACCATCGAAAGCGGATAAGTAAAAGGGAGAAAGATGCGGGGTTGGAAGACATTCACACACGCACGCACACTTATTACAACATTTGCCCTCTCGACGGAGGGTCCGAATAAAATGAAAGCTAACTAGCTATGCTAATTAAGCTAACTATTACAAACCAACTAATTAACTAACTATTCTATCTAATTAATTATTACAAACCAAATTGAATAACTAGCTAATCTAAGCTAATTAGAATATTACAAAGCACTAAGTTGAATTAATTACAGCACAGGTAATTAACTACAACTAGCTAACAAAAGCGATAAATGGCCTCGCGGGCGAGGGAGATATGCATGCTTGGTTGCGTCCTCCCGGAAATCTACCGCCTTGCCTCAAGACGCCTCTGTTTGCACTCTTTTGAACCTTTGAAAATTACACTGATTTCCATATTGCTTCTGTCTAATCTCAAGAACACCTTGAGGGTTGAAATTCCTCCTGTTGCTGCAACAGAGCATAGACAGAGGCAAGACAGTGTATTTGCAAGGAAATGTATGCACTTCCACACTCCTTATCATATCTCATGCTCAAAGGAGTATGGCACTTGACTCTCGAGCCGCCAACCAAGCATTTTCAATGCATGGTAGCCAAAGAAGCAAGCTTGTGCAAAACTCAATGAATGTACACATAAGACTCGAAAGGCCTCCACCCTATCATGCACAATCAAGGGCGTCGGCGACCGAGAAATGTGACACGTTTCATCACTATGAGTATGAAACGTCCCAAATTTCTCGTGTTTGGATTAACATCCGATCCAAACACATGCAATACAAACAACATGCTTATCTTGGCCATGTTTTACTTGATTCATTTTGTTTACACATTTTAGATTACCAATTAGTCCCTTAATCGGTTAAGTCCAAAAGTGAGAGTCCTCTAGTTTTGAAAGAGTGAATTAGTGGGATGCAATGACATATATTTCAGCACTGAAATGACATGCTAAAGACGTTAAATCATGCAAGACATGTTAAAGGCCAAAAACACTAAGGCTAGTGAAGAGCATCACACAAGGGGCATGCAATATCAAGCACAAATGGTCAAACCAGCTATGGATAGACCTAAAACATGCCAAAACAGAGGCCGAAACATGCTGAAATGATAGTCCAAAAGCTTAGACAAGCATGCATGCAAGTTGGCTCACAAGCGAAGCATAAGGCACAAACCTCAAACACAACGAAAGGGCAATAAATGCAAGAATGTGGTAGAGGTATATGGTCTAAAATAACATTCCAAATGATGCTATGCCATGCAAAAAGCTCAAATATGACATTCTAGAGGTCTCAAAGTGCAAGGCTAGCAAAGCCAAATACACTATAGCTATGCAAAGCCAAGCATGCATGACCAAAACCATTCAAATCAGACCTAAAGCATGCTAAAACATAGCCAAAAAAGTGCTGGAGTAGAGCATACACATGCTAGATCAATAGGCTAAAACACCAAATACACTAGGCTAGTGAACAAAATTGCACTACAAGTGCAAGGAGCATGCAAGAGGCAACTAAACCAACTCAAAACAGAGTTATGACATGGCAAATAATGGCCAAAAACATGCTGAAATGGAGCCAATTCAAAGCACAAAGACATGCTACTTTGCAAGGCTATAAGTAGGATTACACTACAAGTACAAGAAGCATGCAAGAGGTGACCAAGACAACCAAAAATAGAGTTATGGAAGGTCTAAAAAGTCACAAAAATAAGCCTAAACAAAGCCACTAAGAAGTAGAAACACATGCTCTTTTGATGGGCCATCAACATATGCCAACAAGAGAAGATGAGGGGGGACCAACCCCACCCATTTGGGACCTCAAAACCACCTTTCCACCACTGAAATTCCTTTGAGTTTCAATGGTGAGAAGGCCAAAAAGAGATGATCCCAAAGGCCTTAAGAGATGGCGCAAAGCAAAGCAAAGCAAAACAAGCCACCAAAGGGGGTAAACCACCCCTAACTCAAACAAAGCCTCAAACAACCTTTTTAAACACTTTAAAACAAAGGTTTTTGTAGTTGAAAACAAGGCCTAAAATACCATGCAAAGATGGCTAAATAAGCAATGAAAATAAAGCTTTAAAGAGGCTATTACTCACCCTTGAAGCACAACTTCAAAAACAGCAACTTCTGAGGCAAAACCAAGTCAAAGCAACTCAAATACGGCTCCCAAGTACCTCAGCAACAAGATGAAGGTGTTTGAGTAGGTGTTTGTGTGTAAAAGTATGAAGAAACAACACTTTAAGGCACAAATATGGAGAGAGAGGGAGAATTCTAGAGAGAGAGAGGGAGAGTTTTTGCTCTTTAAAAATTTGAACCCTTCTCAAGGGGGAGACACCTCCCCTTATATAGAATATGCAAGCTAAAGGTTGCTCAAATCCCTCTCTACACGTGTAGGAAGGATGCTTTCTGTACCTAACAGCTGGCATAGCTGACACCAAAAATATCTGCAGAAAGTGAAAAATGGCCGCCGACTACTCAAAGTGGTCGACCGACCACCCCACCTAGTCAATCAACCACCTCAGGTGGTTAACAGGGGAAACATCTGGTCGACAGGGCAAAAAGGGGGTCTCCCAAGAATGGAGAAGGTGGTGGCATGCTGCAGACCACTTGAGGTGGTCAACCGACCACCCACCCTAGCTGACCGACCACAAAAAGTGGCTGGCAGGGAAGAAAAGTGGTCTACACTCCTGCTTCTCCCTCCAGGAAAAAGGGGCACCAAGGTTTGGCTTAAAACAAGCACAAAACCAAGAGAGTTCAGAAACTCAGGGGCAAGGCGCATAGCCGGAAACCCCTGGGGACTCCAAACGAGCGCAAACATGCGCAATCATCGAGCGCTCAATTGATGACGTCCAAGTCTTTAGGACGGTCAAAAATAGGTTGTCTACAGTAGGCAACTTCATTCTGAAGTCTAGCCGTAAACACCTCCAAATCAACTGTGTCCATGTGTTTGATCAAGGCATCTTTGTCTATTCGTTATCTGAAAGTTCGGTTATAATCCTTACTCTGAGAGAAGTGTTGAGTAGTGCCATTCAGACAAGGGGTAATTTTCCATTTTCGGATTCGGGGTTGTACGTCTCGAGGATAGATTCCATGTGTGTCAAGTTGTGATCCTTATCAAAAATGGTTTTGAAAAGTTTTAATAAAAGTTGATTT
>NW_021024524.1:1056597-1070627 GCF_004153795.1 Camellia sinensis | reverse complement strand
TCTTCTTGTTGTCCTTGAAAAGGACCATTTTTGGCCACTTGGGGGAGCACCTAGCTTAGACTCTTGTTGACCATGCCTTAGCTGCTTTTTGTGCTTATTATGTCATAATATGCCTCTGTTTTTTGTTGGTTTTGGTACACCATGCATGCTTAGCATACCTACCATGTAATGCCATGTTATTGCCTTAACATGCCTTAGGTTGTAAACCGTCGTTCGAGCATGTTTTAGGCCTAGTTTTGTCAAGCTTGTGTGCTTATTTTGCCATGATAGAGGTCTGTCCATAGTTGTTTGGGTCGGCCATGGCATGCATTATATGCCCCCTTTACATTTTGGCTTGTTGGCCTCAAGTGTGTGAGTATGTAGCATGCACTACTTGCTTTATTCTAATGATTTGGCATCATTTATAGCATAATTTCAGTCCCTTTGACATGCTTGTATGCTTGCTTTGGACACCTCTTTGAAGCTTTGGAAGCTTGTCTTGCATGCTCCATGTTTTGGTCATTGTGCATGCTTTTGATTTTGAGCCATTTAGATGCCATCTAGGTGTCCCTTGGGTGTTGTTTAGGTTTGCACTAGACCTATTTTAAGTCCTCTTAGCCTTGTAAGGCTTGGTTGATTTAGTCTTGGTTCAAGCCTCTTGGCTTGCCTTGGGTTTTTGGCTTTGTTTGCATGCCTTGTTTGTCTTGTTTAATTGGCTTAGCACCTTTTGTAACATGATTTTCAATGCTTACCTTGCATGCCATTAGTCCATGTTATGCCTCTTTCAAGTGTGCTTGAGAGTTGCCTTTTTATGCTTAAGTGTTGGTCTTTATGTGCATGCATGTTTGCATGTCATTTAGCCCTCATTTCATAGCACTATGGCCACTGTTTTGGGCCTATTTAGAGCCGCCCAAATCATGTTTAAGTCCATCTCTTTGTTTGTTGCATGTACTCCTTGTATGTTGTAGCATATTGGTGAGTTGTAGCATAATTGAACTTGCATGATTGAATGAAGTCACATGTTTGTTTACATGCTTAAACACCCACATTGTGCCTTGCATACTTGTTGGTTGTACTACCTCATGCCTTGCATGCTTGTTTGCTCGTTTGCATAGTTTGTGTACCTAGTGTACATCACTCGCTTGCATGCTCATGTTGCGCGCTAGCTCGCATGATTAGGATTGCATTGCATTGGCATGCATGCTCTACCTCTTGACCAAGCCATGATGGAGGTCAAGTCCCTTTGGTTTGTTGTTTTGCATTGCACTTGACATCAAAATGTGCACACTTGGTCTCTTGGGCCATCACGCATGGAAATGCGCGATTGATGGTCCGAGAACCAAGGAACATGTTCCTTTGAGTCATTACCATGATAAGGGACATGATTGGTGCATACATTGCTTGAATTGTATCGCCATGCTCTACCTTGCCCTCTGTTGCTGTCAATTGCAGGTTCTGCAGGAACCCTCTGCCGACCGGCAGTGCCAAGTGCCGACCGGCAATCCTCCCTCGGCCGATGGCTTCACCAATGGCCGGTGACCACATGCCACTGCCGGTGGCAATCCCATTCAGCCAGTGGTGTCCCCCAATGTCCAAGGAAGCAGTCCTGAGACTTTGGAAGTCTCCAGAGGAGTATATCAAGGAAAACAGAGGCAGCCTAGGCATGGCGGTGCACTTCCGAGCAGGACCGAGCATGCATTGCATCGGACTCTCTTCCCGAGGCGGTTTACTGTTTTTCCTAGCTTAGTTAGTTTGTTAACTAATTAGGTAATTTGTAAATAATTAATTAGCCCGCGAGTTAGTTTATTTGTAATATTCTTTCGGTCCCTCCGAGCGAGGGCAAATCTGTAATAAGTGTGGGTGCGTGTGTGCATGTCTTCCAACCCCCATTTCTTTCTCCCTTTTACTTACCTACTTTGATGGTTAGTAATAGGTCATGTTTAAATTAGCATACCTTATACTATGCATGCGTGCATTCATGCATTTGTATTGCATGTATTAGGCTCGGCACATCACGCTAACTGCATTTGTACTTCAATTCCAAATTGAATACGTGCATCAATTGACTGCATTTCACATGCCATGCTTAGGTTAGCCGAGCCTATTCTAAGTACATCTTGTATGTGTTGCATTAGTCAATTTGACATGAACTAGGACCATGCATGTTTGCTAACTAGTTTATTGTTTTGGCACGGAGCACTATGTAAGTATTTTCCTGCTTTAGCATCTCGCATGAGTGTGAATGCTATCATGACAGCATGCTTACCATGTGGCTAGATGCTTATGTGATAAACTGTTTGAATGCCTGTGGGTGAAGGTTGGATTGTCTGAGTTGGAAAAACTCGTTGAAATCCGTATTTTAGCCTACTTGCGAGTAGCAAATTCTAAAATGTTTTTTTTCTAAGACAAACGGATATGCAATGTTTATTTCCAAATTAGGCAATCTAGTCTATACTTGTGTGTTGTGCGCATAATATAGTAATTCTAGGCTAATAAAGGGAATAAGAACACATAGCGTTTTCAAAAACGGATATCACGGTTAGTAGAGGCCGATCTTCGGATCAGGCGAGAGGGGGTGCTCATAGCTGACCTTCCCCAATCGTACCCAAGCTCCCGAGCCGAGGCAACTTTGGCAATGACGGACACGTGGCCTTTGGCACCGAGTCAGGGTTTCCTAAATTCTCCCATTTTAAAATATTTAGGTGGCGACTCTATATCTGGCAAAGCAGTCCATGTTTGGCACTTCTTTTCAAAAAAAATCTGTTTCTCAAAACGATTTGCCGGATTTGGACTCTTTGGTTCAGATTTAGAACCGTGACACAAATTGAGTCTGAATTGTAGCGAGGGCCCCACGCGGGCGCGTCTACAAGGATCCTTGCGTGTGTGTGAGTGACTGCCATGATAGCATGCTTGCCATGAGGCTAACTGCTTACGTGATATAACTGCCTAAATGCCTGTGGGTGAAGATCGAATTACTTGAATTGGAACAATTCATTGATTGCGAGTTTTAAGCCCACTTGAGAGTGGCAAATCACCATGTTTTCTAAGCCCACTTGAGGGTGGTAAAATCCGCATTTTAGCCTACTTGCAAGTAGCGAACCGCTTTCAAAAACAAACATGAGATGTTTTGTTCCAAACTTAGGCAATCCAGTCTATACTTGTATGCTGTGCGCATCACATAGTAATTCTAGGTTAATAATCGGAATAAGAGCACATGTGTTTTCAAAAACAAGATATCATTTTAGTAAAGGCCGATCTTTGATCGGGCGAGCGGGGGTGCTCATTGCATGACCTTTCCTCTCGTACCCAAGTTCTCGAGCCAAGGCAACATTGGTGATGACGGACACGTGGCCTTAGGCACGAGTCAAGGTTTCCTAAATTTTCTGAAAATAAAATATTTAGGTGGCGACTCTGTATTTGGCAAAGCAGCCCATGTTTGGCACTTCTTTCAAAAAATCAATTTTTCAAAACTATTTGCCGGATTTGGACTTTTTGGTGATTTATCAATCTCGCATTGCACTTTGCAAGATCAGATTAAGAACCGTGACATTTGAGTCTGAACTGTAGTGAACCCATTGAACAAAACGGGATTTTCCCGAGACGTTCGGGAACGTCTACAATGTGTTATGGCTCTCTTAGTAAGTACATCTTTACTCTAATCTATTAGTTTGTTGTTAATAACAGAAAGTACTATTTCTTATTCAAATGACAAAGATTCTTTACTTTTGGTTTGTACTATTGGTTGTGTGAGCACACACTGATTATCCACCCTGAAGTTAGCGAAGCATGCCCAAGGGTGATCAAGTGGAATCTTATCAAATTACATAAACGTATGAAAGTCACATCACTGCATGAGCTGACAAAAAGACAGGTCACATCCTCATCCTATTTGAATTTCAATTCAAGTTGGGAAAATTCCCTATTTTTATTCACTAAATTATTACTGAGAAACTTTTTTGTTTTCTAAACTTCAATTATTTTAAAAACTAATATCTACTATATGTTGACCTACAGGTAACTGGTGCTCAATTGAGCGAGGAAAGTGATGAAGAACATGATGACATTGATGAAGAAGAAGAAAAAATAAAAGGAAGAGGAAGAGGAAGAAGAAAAAGATGTTGAACAAAAAGAAGAAGAAGATGCTGACAATAATGAAGAAGAAAAAGAAGATGCTGAAAATACTAAAGAAGAAGAAGAAGATAATGAAGAAGAAGCAGAAGAACAACAAGAACAAGAAGAAGATGGTCAAGATGCTGAAGAACGCCACCAAGAACAAAAGCTAGCAAATAAGAAATTGTAAAATTCTGAAAGCACAGAAACTGCCAGCTACATGAGAAATGAATGGGATGTCAATCAACAAGACACAAATGAAAACTTTGATAGCTTGTGCAACATTATAATCAATGATGCACCTGTGGGAAAAGAACATATTGGTTAACAAACACTTGAGAAACTTCAAACTGAGAACAACAATTAGCAACTTGACAACACAGTGAAGACTGTCTACATAAAGAAACTTGAAAAGGATAATAGGCTACTCATAGCACAAATACAACAATTGAAAGATGAAAATTCTCGATTGCATAACCAATTGGTTGAAAAAGAGGTCCATGAGATAACACAAGAAGTTTGTGCAATAAAGAATTCTAGGACAGATGCAAAGAATAAAGGTTACACAATAAAAGATAACAATTCTCTCGTGGCATAGACAGAGGTCCATGAAAATTCTGAAGTGATAGACAAAGAGCTCCATCAGAAAGAGGTCCATGAGATAACGTAACAAGCTTTTGCAACAAAAGATTGTGAGACAAATGCAAAGGATGGATGTGATACACCAAAAGATCAAAATTCTCAGTTGCAGAATCAATTAGTGGAGGAAGAGGTTCATGACTTAACCCAACAAGTTTGTGTAATAAAAGCTGATGATCTGACAAAATCAAGACAAACAAATCTGCAAAATTCCATGATTATAAAGATCAAAGCCAAAGCAAGGAAGACTGTTGAGATATCAGATTATGAGTACGGAGGCAAGAAAGTTAAAGTTGAGAAAAAAAAGGAACACAAAGATGAAACAATTTCTAACAAGTATGTTGTGGCTCAATTGCTACCTCCTGAAGATAAATATAAACTACAAATTCTTTGGAAATAAAAGCAACAAAATCAAGGTATAATCTTACATAAATCTTGCAAATTTTCATATAGGACAAGATACGAAATGAAACTGAGAAATAACTCTATTTTCTAAAAATATTTTGAATTAATTTTTAACACATTTTTATTGTTTTGTAGTGCTTGTATATGGTTTGGCAGAAAATATCACAATTTTGTGTTTATTAATGATATCAAGAGCTTAGTAAAAAAGAACAACATATCCAGCTGTGTACGTATAAAATTTGTAATTTTTTAACACTGAGAAACTACTCATTAATATATTAACATCACTTTTGTGTTCCAATTTGATAGACAATTGATGCATATGCTGAGATTCTTGAAAGAGAACCACGAGCACAGAATTTTGGTGATGGAGCAGAGCACAATGACAAGTCTTTCGTACTGTCAAGTCTATATTGGGTAAGAAATAAATGTGCATGTGCCAATTCTATACGTTATCTTCCTTTCGATTTTGGTTTCAAAGTTGATTTTTTTTTTTTTTGTGTGTGTGTTTGTTATCAATGTTCTCAAATTTTGAGTTTGGTATCATTGCTGGGAATATACTCAAATTTTGAAACAATTTGAGTGACAAATCGTAGTTAATCGTGTTTCGTTGCTTTTGAGTGAGATTTGAATATTGAGTTTCGTACCATTACTGTGAATATTCACAAAATAAAACTCATAATCTTCACTTATGGTTACAAAACAACTCGGTGAGTTCGTCATCATTAACCCCTTACCCAATTACCATTTCATTTTCCATTCTTTTCAAGTAATTTCTATATGCATTTCTCTTCTATACAAAATCACACAATAAATTGTAATTTCATAAGTTCATTACGAGCCATACATATTATCGCCAACTTAACACATTTCTCAAAACGTTCCACCTTTTGCAGGCTTCATACAGCGGGATAGCGGGCACCTAACTCACAACACTTTCCACCTTTTGCCAACTTGATATGGTGAGATAGTGGGCACCTAACATTCATGTTTTTCCACATTTGCTGGTTCGATAAGGCAGGATAATTGGACACCCAAAAATATTTCTTTTTCCACATTTGCCAACTCCAAAAACGGCGGGGACGTGGACACCCAAAACCATGTTTTTCCGCATTTGTCGACTATAAAAAAGGCGGGCTCATGGACACCCAAAAACATTTTCCTACATTCGTCTGGCGATATGCACAGACAAGGCAATTGGGTAACTTGACTCCCCACGCAGGTACCAATTACCGCACAACACAACCTGACACAACCCAACTTAACTCAACTCAACATAACTCAACTCAACTCAACATAACTCATCACATTTCTTAAATCTTCACTTCATCGTTTTATTACAAATCTCATATCATCAATACAATTCACAATTCAAAATTTCCAAACTCAAACTCATCTCATAGCACAACTTAGAATATCAACAACAAGAGTTCAATCGCAATTTTTACACAGATTTTCCAAACATTTTCAAAATTCAATTAAACATGGATATGTGCAATTTAACACCTTAACTTCATGATGCCACTTTCAATTTAAGCAAAAACTATCAACCATCTTTATGAGCCAAACTAGGGGTTTCGAAGAAATTGAAGCTTTTCACAAAAACACTTTTTATTCCAATTTTTCTATTCATCATTCACCCAAAATCATAACCTACTCCAAAAAGGTAAACCCCAGAACATCAAACCCAAACCCCAATCTCATGATTTATCACAAAATGCATAAAAGATAAATTTTGTATTAGGAAAAATACCACAAATCTATCCATAAATGAAAGTATTGAAAAAGAACTAGAAATGCCTACCTCAAAAGAAGAAAAGATGAGAAAACCTCTAAACAAATGGCTCAACACTCGGCGCAAGACCTACATATCACACATAGTATGTACTTGAAGATTTAGAACATAAACGATGTAACAAACGGCTTAAACCAAACTTCAACCTTATGCCTAGCTCAAATCATTGCTAACATGCTCTTAGAGTGCTAAAATGCAAGTTTTAGATGTTCCGAAGGGTCCCCTATGCAAGAAAATATGAAATCCATGATCAATTGAAAACTTAATCCATGAATTAAGCCTAATTTAATGATTTCTGCTTCATAAATTTGAACATAAAACTCATCTTCAAAATAATCTTCTCAAACTCAAATTAACCAACCTTAATAGAGTCCCAAAGCTCCAAAAATAAGTAAAATAATTTCAATTGAGAATAATTCAAGATTCAAAACAATCTCCAAGTTTTCTGATTTGTAAATTTAACATGAAAACTCATCCTTAAAAATCAACAAACTTCAAATTCCTTTCATAAAATGAGTCAAGAGGTTTTAAAAACATGTTAGATAACATCAATTGAAATATTTATTCAAGATTCAAAACAAATTTTCAAAATCTCTCATTTTCTATTTTAAACATGATGAAACTTTCTTGAATCTTCAGATACACATGCAACAAATGCTATAACCGCGATCAATGCAAGATTTCTACCTTAAATCTACAATAAATGCAATGATACATGCATGATTGTGAGTGATTGCATGAGAATCCATCTATTCCAAACCCTAGCATACAAAGCTCATGAAATCTCTCCTCAAAACTTCTATATACATGCAATTGATCTTACAAAACAAGATTGATACATGATTTCTCTCATAAAATCATGAAAAATGCATGCATACAAGGATGAAACACAAGATAGATGCATGAACTCATCAATCTCAAACCTTAGATTGCAAAGTTCCATGAACTTCTCTACAAAACCCAAAATACAAGCTCTAGTATGTGAATCCATGCAAAACAAGATCAAAACATGAAAAAGAGCCCAGCTTTTCCTCTTCCTCCTCTCTCTCTAAGCTCTTATTCTCCTTCCCGGATTCATGCTGAACCACTTTTGACCAAAAAGAAGTTGGCTTTTCAGCAAAATTGCTGGCCTCCCACCCTCCTACAAGCTTTCTAATAGTGAAAATAAGGTCTCCACCAAAAATGAGCCCAAACCGATGCAAAATGAAGGTTCGAGGGCCGAAACGCGCAGCCCGAGGCCCCAAAAACTGGCCGTTAGGCACCGGGAGTGGTGTTCGACCACGAAGTGGGTCTCTCAGACCTCAGTGTCCCTCAAAAGGGAGCAAATAAGAAGTATGCCAAAAACCGGAGCGATAGGAGATGGTTAAGCGGTCCCGAACTGAGGCACACGGCCTGACGGCTCCGAAAACCGGGAACCGGACTCCGAAATGGGCAAAATGGCCCATGACCATAAAACGTAGCCCACGGCCACTGAGAGATGATCTACTGGACCTCTCCCTCCCCTCAGGAAAAGAAACAGAGAAAATCGAGTCTGGTTCGTAAACCGAGGCAAGGCACGGAAGTCCGGAGGCAGGGCTCGCAGCCAAGACTCTGAAACTTCTGAACGAGCACATTATGCAATATCACCAAGTGCTCAATTGGTGACGTCTGAGTCTCAAGGTCGGTCAAAAATGGGGTGTCTACAGGTAGGAACGACATTCTTCGGGGAGTTGCCTAGAACTAACTAAAATTGATTATTATTCATGAGAACTGAAATTTAATTATAAGCTTTGCTTAATTATTGCTTTCGCTGTATGTTATGATCATGCCGTTTTGTTGCTTGTGTATTTGGAATGGGAAAAAGGTCGAGGTGTGTGTGTTTACTGGGCATTCCAAGCTCATGGCGTTTTATGCCAGGTGAAGGCGAGTTTTACACTGAGAACAGAATCCCTAAAAGCTTTGAGGAACCATGGCTGCCTTAGAAATTAGATTGTATATTTCCTGTATTTTGGATAATCTTTTTGTATCAAGGAACCAATCTGTATTTAAAGACTTGAAGAATTTTATCTGTAACTATTATTAATATTTTTCTTTTAGTGTAATTATTTGTATTTTTGCTTTAAAATGATGTGTATCCGCTAGTTAAACCCCGGTGTATCATTGTATTATATTATCAAAATTTGGGGCGTCACATGTTTGAAGAGAGGATTCACTGCAAATGCTATATCAATAGAAAACTCATTCAATTGTTTACAAGAGAAATAAATAATAGAAATTACTTTCAAGAAATTTACTAGGCAACTAGGCTGAATTCTAGGTACCTTCCTGATGGTATTGGTCGATCAGAGCTTTGTTTGGGAAGAGCAAGTGGACTTGGGATAATGGTTAGCTAGTAATGGCAAACCATCTTCAAGGTTTGGCAAATGACAAGCCATAGATATGAGTAGATAGAGGGATTTTTCAGATATACCTTCCTTGATAGATTGTTGGACATTTTTCCAATCTTGTAGGACAAGTGTTTGATTAGTGTAGGACTTGATTCGAACATACTCATTCCTTAGGCTATCCTCCAAATCGAAGTTCTTCTCTAGTGAGTTTGGAGCTTTTATCTCTATTATTCGAACTGGTATTGGAATTGGAATTGGAATTGGAACTAGAACTGGAACTGGAACTTGCAGTGATCGGAATCTTCATCAGAGCAATCATCATCCTCATCATCTTCCCCTTCTCTCTCTCGCAATCGAAACCCTAGAGAGAGAGGAAGAGAAAGAGAGGAGAGAGTAGAAACAAAGGAGAGTAGAGAGAGATTGAGAGTGTAGGTGTTATATAGGGACCTTAGACTATAAAAGAAAATATTGTTAACCTATTTCATTATTAAAAATTGGAGAGGGATGGTAGACTAATTTTCCACAATTAATTTAGCTAAGTTGGTTAAAATTTGTCAATTTTACAATAAAGACCAGTGTTCAAATATCACTTGTAACTTCTATATTCTTAATTATACGTACAAAAATATTTTAAAAATAATAAATAAATATAAATCCTTGAATTTAGAACTGTAACCAAAACCTTTAAATTTGGAATTGGACCGATTTAAATGCTTTAATCATTTTCAAAACCGAAATCCAAACTAAAACTAATAAAAATTGAACCAAATTGATGGTTTGGATTGGATTGGTTTGGTTTGTCGATTCCACTAATTTTTTTTTTTTTTAAACACTCGTAGCATAGACCAATCGGAAAATTAAGATTTTTTTACAAAATTCCAAAAATAGTATAGAAAAGAAAAATGTAAGTCAAAAATAGTATACTTTTTTTGAGTGAAACACCAATAAATTTCAAAATGTGATATTATAATCTGTTTAGTTCTTTCTTTTTTCTTATAAACCTAAAGGTCCTATTAATGTAAAAATTACACAAAAAGGGAGTCAGCTATATGTTTGAGTTTCATTTTTGAAGGATAAAAGTAGATTTATAAATGTTTTGGATTTTTCCTCCTTCTAAAACAAATCCAACATTACGAATAAGAACGTAGCACTCTAATGTAACACATTAAAAAACTCTTTAGTGTATTTTTTCCGAACGTAATAACGTAACACTCCAAACTTTTTCCAAACATAATATTCCAATGTAACACACAAAAAACTTCTTAGAGTACTTTTCTCAAAAGTAACACTATATTAATATAATCTCAAACATAATATTTCAATATAATACACAAAAATACTAAAAAACTACTTAGTGTATTTTTTTTTTCAAACGTAACATTTACGGTTTGAAATTATGCATTACCCAAAGCTTACTAAAGAATTTTTTTTACTCATTTTGGAATGGTTTGAAGAATCTCACATCCTTTTGTATTCTTTTTTGGAGTGTTACATTGGAATATTGCGTTTGGAAAAAATATATATTTTTTTGTGTTATATTGGAGTGTTGCATTTAGGATTACATTGATTGAAATGCGATGTTTGGGGGAAAAAAAACTATATTAATAGGTTTTTTTATATTATATTAGAGTGTTAACGTTTGGAAAAAGTATGAGTTTTTTTGAAGTGTTACGTTATTACGTTTAGAAAAAATATATTAAGGAATTTTTTTGAAATATTATATTGTTACATTTGAAAAAAGTACATAAAAGAATTTATAATGTGTTACATTAGAATGTTAAATTGGAGTATTATATTCTCATTCATAATATGAGATTTGTTCTAGAATGAGAGAAAATCCAAAGCCTCTATAGTGCGGATGGTCAAAATGTATGATTTCACATTTAAATAAACCCACTTTTATTCCTCAAAAATTAAATCCAATCGTATAATTGACTACCCTTTTATATAATTTCTATTTTAATAGGATCTTTGGGTTCATACGAAAAAAATATAAGACTAAATAATTTATAAGATAACATGTTGAGATTTATTGGAGCTTTACCATTTTATTATTAGCATTAAAATTGTAAGAATAAATAATGAATGGTTAATTTTTTTCCATATATCTAACTGCATTTATTATAGATTCTTTTAATATATCTAACTAAATTTATTATATTATATCTAACTAGTGTTTCTGAGAAACGTATTAGCAAGACCCAAAATAAAAAATATGTCCTAAAAAATAACTACAAAATTAATCAAAATTTCAAATTTATGGTGCATATTTAAAGTTATTAACCATTGATGTTAAATTAACATTTTTTTTAGAATTTATTTTCTTATAGGTATAATACTACTTTAACTTAAAAATTAAACTCATTTTTCAAAATCAATGATACGACAGTCAATTAAAAAAATGTCTAAACTCTCTATCAAATATTTTCTAAAGTACCTTTATAAAATATTCCTTAATCATCAATAAATCATTTTTTATATATCACTGAATTTAAAAAATAAATTTATATATCTTTTTTAATCTTTTTATAATATTGCTGTTTATATTTTCATTTTTTTTACACATAAAACAAGAAAAAAAATTGTAAAAACAAACACAAAATAGTTTATTTGATGCACACAAATATTTTAAAAAATTAATAATAACAAAAAAAAACATAATTGATAATGCATTTCTTCTATTTTCAAAAATTTTAAAAATTAAAAAAAAAAAATTTCTTTTGTTTTCAAAAAATTTAAGAAAGAATAAAACATCCATCAAATGTATTCTCATTTTCAATTTTTAACAAAATAAAATGCAAAAAAAAAAAATGATACCAAATGAGATTCTATTGAATTTGCTCTTGAATTTATAATTTTATATTCGTAACATCCTCTGCAACATTTAGTTTAATAATATGAATTCACCGTTTAAATTCAACAGCAATTCAATATATAACTGCGATCACAATGCACAAATTTATCAGGAAAAAAAAATGTAAAGTTGAGATTTAATTAGTATTTTATGAATCTTTGTTGAGAATGAATTTCAGCTACTCCCATTGATTTTTTTTTTTTAAATAAAATTTCTAAATTCATAATATTACTAAAAGAACAACAATATAAATTCCAAAAAAAAAATCAGAATTTATCTAGAATTTCAAATCTATAACTAAAATTCATTCAAAAAATAAACTCTCAATTACTTCAAATATATCATTAATTTATCATTCTAAATTTCTGACAAAATTTCATTTTAGATATATTTGTGAAATTTTTTCTAATACACATAAGAATCGTTGGGAAATGATTATTTTATATTAAAATAAAGAAAAAAAATCAAATATTTTTAAAATGATTTTTTAACCTTTTAAGAGAGAAAATTTTTTACTTTTTTTTTATATATAACTTTCTGACTTTTTTTAATAACTTTATGATTATTTTATCAAATTGTAGATCATGGATATAGATTTAATATTTGGAGATGATTTAAAATAAGTACACTTTTTGATTCTTTACGAAAAGATATGCAGAAAAATTAAGAAATGATGTAAACCAAAAAAGATAAAAAGTGTGCTTATATAACACACTCCAAACAAGTTCTAAGAATACAGGGGGAAAATTTACATTCTAAAATTTATATTCCAAACACAAAAATAAAAATAAGAAACAAATAGACAACGAAATACGTACGTACTAAGGAGCAAGCACGACTACTACATCAAACAAACAAACAAAAACACTCCCAAAATCCTACCCACGTACGAAAAACACAACCCAACCAAATCAACTGCTACAACAGCAGCCACTGATACTGCAAGCAAGACTGCCTACCTTTGTCAATATGTACGGTTTTAAATAATAATATACCATGAGTCCTTCAACTATGTGTGAATGTTAATTTACTCATCATTTATGAGTTATTATATTTTAATCCATTCAACAAACCAATTTGAACGTAGCGTAAAAATCGCATACAGTTAAACGGTATTTGATTCATAAATTTAAAAAATAATATTTTTTTTTCAAAATTGATAAAATTATTGGCTTTTTGGCTTTTCGGCTTTTCGAAGGGTATTTTTGTAAATGTGAGCGTGCCAGCAAGGATCAATCAGTCCTTACAGAAATTGTGATTGTCAACCAATTACCAGACGATTGTGTTTTAGTTCTTTCAGCCTCAATGAAGAGGACTTTTACTGGTGGCTTGACTTAGGAGAAATTAAGAGAAATAACAATTAATATGAAGAATAATGGAAGTATTTCATAAAAATGAAAAACTTACAATAGTTCAAACTCAGCCTCGAAGAGGTTTACAGCAACAGTCCACTTGAATCTACTTGAGACTACTCCTATGAATTGAAGTGCAGTGCAGATATGTAAAGTGCAGGTATTGAAAGTACAGGAATGTAAAACTGGAAAGTAAAATATGAAATAAAGACTGGTATCTATGATCTGAGTTCCGTCCCTTTTCCTGGGGGTCTCTTTAAGGAAATTGGCTGCAAGCAGATGGTCAAAAATGTCATCTGCTTTTGCCAGATCGAAAGAATACTTTCTGTGGAAATCTTTCTTTTTAAACTGCTGGTCGATGGTGGTGTCTTTATGAATCAATGCTTCACAAATTACAGGTTCTTTGCCCACAATCTCTGCTGCATCGATTTCATAATTGGGATCTCTATAATATGTCTTATACGAGGGTCGCGCGCCTTGCCTCAAGACCTCTCGACTTGTTTGTTTTGTGCTTGGTTGTGTACCAAACA
>NW_021024524.1:1027506-1049140 GCF_004153795.1 Camellia sinensis | reverse complement strand
CCTTCTTGTCTTCTTGAAATGCATTCAGTGGACTTTGCCATGTATTTGTAGGTCTTGGATTCTTGTCCTAATTCCCTACATCCGAAGAGCTATTGTGAGTGGTATTTTTAATAAAGTTATGTTATAAAGTTTTGATAAAGGCTTTACTTTGTTTCGGAAAAGTATTTGATCAAGCATGAATGATTATCTTATAGTTTTTGTATCAAATATTATGTTTGTTTTGATGACATTCTTGAAAGGTCCTTAGTGCTAGGGGACTTTAATGCAACTAGCATCCTTGTTTGAGACATCTCCCTTGCCACCGACGGCTTCGGCGGGTGGGCTTGTCTAATCGATTCCAGGTTGGTTATTCCCTTGTTTTGTCAATGAATGTCATCCCTTGGTATTATGTAGATGTTAGTAAACATCCCAAGAAGCTTTGAAACACTTTGACTGATGGACTTGGTTCATCCCTTGTTTTGTTGCAAGTTATGATATGTCTGGTTTTGATAAAGATCTTGGATATCATTCATTCAAACATTTATTACTTATATCATTTACTGAGTTTTCAGCTTACCTCTCTCCCTTATATATATGTAGGTGATGAGCAAGAAGGTAGTATCGCCTAAGTTTTATTTGAAAGATGTTTTGGTTCATACTTTTTGTATCATCTTGAAGATTATGCTTCTTGGCTTTATAGGTTATTTCTTTTGTATGTTTTGGCTTGAGAAGTCTTTTGATTAAGATATATTATTCACTTTACCTTAGTTTTGTATTCAAGTTTTAAAACCATGATAAGATGTATGTCGTTTTATTTGATCTATGCACAACTCTTATGGACTAATTAAATTTAAATTTACACTTCTGCACATGTAAGCCCCATATGTATACTATGTTTGTGTGAATCTTTGTAAGTTGGCCATTGGTAATCTTGGATTACTGGCTATCCCGACATCATTCTGTTAGGGGCAGAATGAGGTCGTGACACTAACCATTATGCAACTCCAATCTAGTTTTTTTATCTTTGTAAATATAAAAAGACAATGTTGTGGAAATAAAAAAGGTACCATTAGAGTTTTAAAGAGTTAAACATGAAAAATAAAAAAATGCGTGATTTTAGGTTTTCTTATTCCATATATAGGTGTTAAATTTTTTTTTTATTTTCAAAATCCATACATTATGAAATAGTATTCATCATTTAAAATTTTATTTATTGATGGGCTTAAATGTTTTTAATTTTTTACAAATAAAAAATTTGAAACTTTTGTTTAAGAAATTTTAAAAAATGGTCAAATCATATAGAACAATATAAGACGCCTTACTCTATAAAAAAAACAAAAAAAAACTCATAACTGTATTATCAATTCACATATATCAAAAGAAATAATAGCAACAATATAAAAAATACACAAACATTCACCAAAAAAAAAAAAAAAAACCTAATGAGGTCACCTAAATTCTCAACTCATTACAAAACTGAGCCTATAACTAGGTCACCCATATTAGTTAAAAAAAAAAAAAAAAAGGGAAAAAAAAAAAACCCAAAAAAAAAAAAAAAATAAAAAAAAAAAAAAAAAAAAAAAAAAAAAAAAAAAATCTCAAACAAACAAACTTGAAATAAGTTTGGACTAGGGGGATTTACGTGTAGGTCCTAATAAGTGGACTTATTGTCTAACAGGTCCTATGATAATTAATGACAATTTTCATTAAACATTATTAAAAAAATGTCACTAATTATTAATTTTTAGCGACAATATGAAAATTGTCACAGAAAATGTCACTAATTATAAACTTTAGCGACAATTTAAAAAAAGCGTCACAAAAAGTGTCATTAATTTACAACTTTTAGCGACAATTTAAAAAATTTGTTCAAAAAAAAATCACTAATTGTAAGTTTTAGTGACAATTTATAAAAATAATGACAACAAAAAGTCACTAATTGTTAATTTTTAGCGACATATATAAAAAATCATCACAAAAAAATTATTTTTAGCGACGATTTTATCAAAATTTATTTTCCATAACTATTAGGACCTATTGATAGTTTACCCTTTGGACTATTGGCAAAGAGAGAGAATAACCATTATATTATTACATTGGGGAAGGGATGGTTGGGCCCGAAAAAAGATTAAATATTGTATTTTAAAGAGAGAATTATATTGAATTTTTAATTTGATTGGATTTTTAAAATTTTAGATTTATATTATTTTCAAAAAAGGTGAGACTGGGATGAAAGTGGCTTATCATATTATTTTAAATTTTGAAATTCAAAATCATAAATAATTAGAGTTTTTATTTTTTATTTGAATTGTTTTGAATAACATTATTTATAGTTTTTGTATCAAATAATGGTAACTTATCATATTGTTTTGAATTTAAGATTCAAAATTGTAGATAATTAAAAAAAAAATTATTTTTGAATTTTTGACTTAAGGAACTAACTAATAGATTTTTTTTTATTTCTTTAAAAATTAACAAATTAACAAAATTAATTTAAGAATTTAGAGTTTCCACAATTATTATTTTTAAAAAGACCTTTTCTCTTATATATAGAGATTATAAAAATTTTAAATTATTAATCAAATATACCAATTAATGTATATAAGGTTGTTCAAAGACGTCAAATGTCCTCACCAATGATGAATTCGCAGCATCAGAATGGCCAAGTCGCCCCTAACTCAGTCTCTGGGTCCATAAGCCAAGTTCCGGCAATACCACCATCAAACTCTCTCCCTCAACAGTTTCTCACTCTCGCCGATGTGCAAGCCATGTTCGATCTCGAACGGGGCAAGAGAACTTTACCCTCTTTGCCTGATCCGGATGTCAAGCCGCCTTATCCCATTGAGATGCTGAGCTATCCATACCCTGAGGGGTATACAGTGCCAAAATTCATCAAGTTTGATGGCAAACAAGGAAATGCTCGAGAACATGTTGTGCGATTCATCGGGACTCTGGGTATTCATGGTTCAAACCACGTCCTCCGGCTGAGAGAATTCTCTAAGTCCCTCACCGACCGAGCATATAGTTGGTATGTTAATTTGGCCCCAAACTCTGTCCGAAGTTGGGAGGAAATGGTTAACAAATTCCACTCTAAGTTCTTTCAAGTGGCGGAGAAGGTGACCTCACTTACATTGTGTAAAGAAAAGCAGTAAGAAAGTGAAGACATCCTTGACTACGTCAAAAGGTTTCAGGACAAGGCTTTGGATTGCCATGAAGCAGTAGAAGAGAGTTATTTGGTTTAAATCTGTCTAGAGGGGGCATTGAGCAGGTACAAAATGTTTCTAGTTAATCACAAGCTACCCACATTCTCGGCATTAATAGAAGCAGCTCGGAACATTAGCATTCCTCAGGCTCAGGAGTCCGGATTTAAGGCCAGTTACAAGACTAGTTTCAAATCGTCTCGTGGACCTATTGTTGCTACTGCCTCTGCCCTAGATACTCGAAATTCCCAAGGAGGAGGTCATAGATGCCAGAAGAGGAAGCAATATAATGGTGAAAAGGGGAATGTTTCTTATCCATGTGGAATCAAGGAGGTAAAAGCTTTAGTTAAGGAATAGGTAGCTGGCGGAGAGCTAAAATTGCCTTATGTTGAAGAAATACCATCAAAAAAGGACCGCGAGAGCCCTGAATTTTGTGTCTACCATCGTACATTGAAACATCCGACAGAGAAGTGTTGGACTCTCAGGAAAATCTTCAGAGATAAAGTCGAGGCAGACGAATTGAGGTTCAAAAAGCAAGGGACTCAAGACATCCGAGAACAACCATATCCACAACACCGAGACAAGGGCAAGAATGCTGCTATGATAGCTTATGAAGGCCCAATGATCGAGGCTATCGCCAATCTCGATGACGATGACTGTTATCTGGACGACATCCTCAAGCCAGAGGGTGAGCAAGTTTACTATGGAGTGCTCTCAATCCAGAGGGCAGAACATTTATGACTCATGGCGAAGATCCCTTTGATCCAGAAAGAAGAGAAGAGTACTATGGAAGAGGAGGACACCATGTTTATGTGGCATCTTATTTTGAAGAGACCGAGGAGATGGTTAACTACGAGCCTCCAAGAGTGGAAAAATATCCGGATCACTATGCCAAAACCTTGCAAGACTGTGTAAAGTTCAAGCAGTTCTTTGACCAGGTTGGACTTTCCAGGGAAGGCAAGAACAGAAATCACCAAGTCTATCATTAATATAGCCGAGGCTGTGGCATGGCATGTTGACCGAGGCCAAGGCATGGCATGCCGGGCAACGCGGTGGAAAGTATCCTTTTTCTCACAATCGCCCGCTTTATGTGACTGTTTTTATTAACGGGGTTGAGTTCAAAAGGGCCTTTCTAGATAGTGGGTCCTCTATCAACATTATGACTCGCGCTACTCTAGAAAAGGCCGGAATCTCTGAAGAACGCATTGTGAAGCAGCCAATAGTCATCACTGGCTTCGGTGGAGAAAGGAGAGTTACTGTCGGATGCATAACAGTTGATTTAGCCATCGGAGAGATTCGCTAGGCCACCAAGTTCCATATTATCGATTCTGAGGCAAATTATCACATCATTCTAGGGAGGACCTGGATGCATAGATATGGGGCTGTACCATCAAGTTATCATCAGTGTGTTAAGGCTAAATGGGGAAAGAAGACGGTGACAATTCAGGCTACAGAAATGCCTTTTGAGATCCATGAAGCTCATTATTCTGATGCCATCTACTTCACCGAACTGGCTGTCGAAGAAGTTCCCACCACCTCTAAGCCTCGAGGGGTCAAAATTCCTCGTTGGGAGGATATTAAAGATGACAAGGAGCCGATGGAAGAATCAAGTAAGCGGGCGATGTCTAGACCAGAAAGTCTGCCTATTCCTCAGAAGGTGATAAAAGTTCGAGAATGAGGCAAGATGGTGTACTATTTATGAAGGTGCGGGGAGTCGGTTTCTTCAGTCACCGACTCCGAGTCAAAAGAAGAGCCTCCTGACAATGATATAGTAATAAAGCCTGAAGTGGCTCCAGAATGCATGCAAGATGGGCCGAAGCCTCAGCCCGAACAACTTATTGAAATAGTTCTGAGTGATGGACAACATACACCGAGGCCGATATTCGTAAGTTCGAGCCTTAGCCCAGAGAAGCAGGAACAGTTGTTAAAGTTGATAAACTGATACTCAGATGTGTTTGCTTGGTCATATAAGGAAATGACCGGACTAGATCCTGACCTAGTCTCCCACTATCTTGATGTGTTCCCAAACTCCAAGCCAATTAAGCAAGCTGCTCGAAAATATCATCCAGATCTCGAAGAGAAGATTAAGGAGGAGATTGAAAAACTTCAACAGGCTGGTTTCATCTGGCCAATACAGTACCCCATGTGGTTAGCAAACATCGTGCCAGTAAAGAAGAAGAATGGCCAAATCAGAGTATGTGTAGACTTTCGAGATTTGAACAAATCTTGCCCGAAGGATGAATTCCCTCTTCCTCACATCGATACCCTCGTGGATGCTACCTCGGGACACCAGATGTTCTCATTCATGGATGGATTCAGTGGATACAATCATATTAACATGGCTGAAAAGGACGCAGAAAAGACTGCTTTTAGAACACCTCTCGGAAACTTCTTCTATACAGTCATACCTTTTAGACTCAAGAACGCCGGTGCAACTTACCAAAGGGCTATGACTGCAATCTTTCATGACATGATCCATCATGAGGTGGAAGATTATGTTGATGATCTAGTGGTGAAATCCAAGAAAGAAGAAGACCATCCCCGAGACCTTGAGAAGGTATTCAAGAGGTGCCAAAAATTCAAAATGAGGATGAATCCTCTCAAATGTGCTTTCGGGGTGACGGCCGGGAAGTTCCTCGGGTTTCTTGTACACAAACATGGTATCGAGGCAGATGAAGACAAGGTCAAATCTATCAGAGCAATGCCTCTCCCGCATTCTCAGAAGGAGTTAAAGAAGTTCCTCGGGAAGGTGTCTTATATTCAGAGGTTTATCCCAGCACTGGCAGAGATCTCTGCCCCTTTCGGATCATTGTTAAAAGGAGATGCCAAGTTCGAGTGGAACCAGGAGCACCAAAAGGCCTTCGAGAGAATCAAGGCGGCCTTGACCTCGTCTCAGACCATGATAGCCCCGCAGCCTGGGGTGCCTCTAATGTTGTACTTAACTTCAACCCCCAAGTCCATAGGGCATTATTGGTCCAAGATGTAGATGGAGCAGAACGCCCGGTGTATTACATCAGCCGGAAGATTCGAGGAGCAGAAGTTCGATATACTCCGATAGAGAGACATTGCTTAGCTCTGGTATTCACCGCCCAAAAGCTCAGACATTACTTCTTAGCACATCAGATTCAGATTGTTACTAAAAGTGATCCAATCCGATACCTCCTCAGCAAGCCTGCTCTAACCGGGAAGGTGGCAAGATGGTTGTTAGCACTGGGTGAATTCGAGATCACATGTGTAGCCCCCAAGGCGATCAAAAGCCAAGCCTTAGCTGACCTCCTTGCTCAATTTCCAAGTGGTGACTATGAACCAGTGAATGAAGAAGTAAGAGGAGAGGTACATACAGCTATGGCTTCTGAGGAAAGCTTTTGGACATTGAGCTTTGACGGAGCAGCAGCCGGAGGTAAAGGAGGAACCGAGATAGTCCTTACAAGCAAAAGTGGGGAAAAGTTATATTTTTCTGATAAACTGGATTTCCATTGTTCGAATAATAAAGCCGAGTATAAGGCTCTTATGTTAGGCTTGATAGCAGCTGAAAAGCACAGTATCAAGAAGATTCGGATTCGGAGGGACTCAAAGTTGATAGTGAAGCAAGTTTCAGGACAGTTCGTCTTAAAGGAGCCTACCTTGGCCACATATCGAACAACAATCCAAAGGTTTCTTGACAAATTTCAGAAGGTCGAAATAGAGCATGTGCCTCATTCCGACAACAAGTTTTCAGATGCCCTCGCTACATTAGGGGCAAGAGTTGATATCCCAGAGGAGGAGGCGACAATTATTATCAAGAAGAGAACAGAGCCTTCGATAATACCTGAAGACAAAGGCCTTCCGGAGGACAGGAGAGGAGAAGTCCTTGAACAACTCAGAAGTAAAGTTGGAAAATTGACTATGGCCAAGCTTGCCCAATTCATAATTATTCAAGGTGAACTTTACTTCCGAGGAGGTACCGGATTCCTAGCTCGGTGTGTTGGCCAACAAGAAGCAAGTTTCCGACTACAATAGATCCATGAAAAGTCTTGCGGGGATGGGGATATCAGTCTGTACAGAAAGATCCAAAGACATGGCTATGATGGTGCATGATGGCCACAACCCGAGAAGCTGGTGAAAGCTTTCTAAATGACCTTGCAACTCTAGGGGCAAATGTCAACATTCCACTGAAGAAGTCTATCTATGACATTTACAGTTTGCATTTACTACATTGTCCATGAAGTTCTATCTTTCTTATGTTATGAAGAAATTTATTTCCTCCATATTATGTATCTCTATTAGAAGTTATTTTCTCTACATTGTATATCTTCATTGTGTTATGTTGCTTGAAACATTTTTCAATTTGTGTTGCCCTTCAAAGAAGAAAAAGGAATAGTAGACTCAGTTACCAACCTAAAGGGAGTTTTCTTAACACAGTAGAAGTGTACTTCCACTCGGACCTCCAAAGAGCAGCCATGGCTTCCATCAATGCAAGCTTTGAGGGTCTTTCTTGCTGAAGTAGAGTGTGTGCTCCCACTCGAACTTTCGAAGAATAGCCCTTACTTCCATCAATGCAAGCTTCGAAGGTCTTTCTTGTTGAAGCAGAATGTGTGTTCCCACTCGGACTTCCGAAGAATAGCCCTTGTTTCCATCAACCATTACTTCATTCAATGCAAGCTTCGAGGGTCTTTCTTGCTAAAGTAGAGTATTGCTCCCACTTGGACTTCCGAAGACCATCCCTTACTTCTGTCAGTGCAAGCTTCGAGGGTCTTTTTTATTGAAGTAGAGTGTGTGTTCCCACTTCGACTTTCAAAGAATAGCACTTACTTCTATCAGTGCAAGCTTCGAGGATCTCTCTTGTTCAAGTAGAGTGTGTGCTCCCACTCTGACTTTTAGAGAGCAAATCTTGTTTCCATCAACGCGAGCTTCAAGAATCTTTCTTGTTGAAGTAGAGTGTGTGCTCCCACTCAGACTTTCGAAGAACAGACCTCGCTTCCATCAGTGCGAGCTTTGAGGGATAGCATTTGCTTCCATTAGCTGCCGAAGTAGAAGTCCGCATCCACTCGGACTTCCGAGAGACAGCCTTGTTTCTGCTCGGACTTCTGAGGGAGAGCCTTTCGAGGAACAACTCTTGCTCTCATTAGTGCGGGTCCGAAGAACAGCCCTTGATTTCATCAATACGAGCTTCGAGGATCTTTCTTTTCAAAGTAGAGTGGACTCTTACTCGAACTTCCGAGGGACAGCCTCGTTTCTGCTCGGACTTTTGGAGGACAGCCTTGTTTCCGCTCAAACTTCTGAGGGACAACCTTGCTTCTGCTCGGACTTCTGAGAGACAATCTTTACTTCTGTTGGTGCAAGCTTGGCAGACTCGGTTATCTTCCAGAGAATCTTTCTTGCCAAAGTAGGGTGTGTGCTACTTTCGGACTCCCGAGGGATAGTCTTGCTTCTGTTCGGACTTCCGAGGAACAGCCTTTGCTCTCATTAGTGCGTGTTCTAAGGGCCCCAAGGTCATGGATCTCAATCAAGAATTCATTTGCCTGAAATAGCAAAGCCGACAAACGAGATAAGTAATATCAATTTCAAATCATGATTTAGGCATTATCCGAATGGGGCAACATCAACAACTGCACATTTGTTCTATTATCTTCAAATTTTCAACAATGGTATTCAACAACAAGAGTTCAAATAGTAACTATTCCAACATTCACAAGGATGGAGATGGATAAATTCACCAGAAACAACCAGCGAGTGCTCAATATTTTTCAATAGCTCTATTTGTATCAAAATCATCAAAGCACGGGCTCAGGTTTTAAATATTAGAAGGAGTGCAATGTCATGAAATTCAACAGCCCGGATCAATGGAAGTTTAGATTTCAAAGCTTTATTCAAGTTCAAGCTCCATACATGGATTTCAAAGGAACATCTCTTATGCAAATTAGAGTTTGCACAAACAAAGATTCAACAAGGAACAAGAATTGCAAGCATCAAGTACTCTATGAATTTCAGCATGGTCAACACAAGTGCTAAAAAAATAAATAAATAAATAAAGCTCAATATTCCAAGTATTCAACATAGTCCCATCTTGTCTTTTCTCAATGATAAATGCCAACAAGACATTCAAGTCAAGCTCATCTAAGAATTTCGTAGCTCAGACATGGATCTGAAATCTCTTTCCTTCAAGAAGTTATATAAATCAGGTCAGGTTCAACAGTGTATTACCCATTTCAGGCCAAAATTGCAAAATTCAATATCAGGGCATTTTACTTCTCTCAATGACCAAACATTTAATAGGGGTTCACTCAAGTCTTATTTTCTTTAGCAATGAGCAGCAATCAACAAATCAAGATTCACAAAATATATATATCAGATGTAGAGATCCGGAAATTGGGTTTACCACAATGAAGGTTTCCACCAAATTTAAAAAAATATACATATATAATAATACTTGCCCACAGACTTAGAGAAGCAGCGAAGAGGATGAAGACCAAAGGCGGTGCAGGCCGAGAATGGTACACGAAACAGCGGGCAGCTAGGCAAACCAACACCGCGCTGAGTCGGCGGTGTGATTGGCGTTGACTAATCATAGCCGGAACCAATGGCGATGGATTTCAATGGGTATGAAAGCAGGGCCGAAATTTGTGAGTTCGGAGCTCCGATAAATATTGTTAAGCTAAGAAAGAATACCAACAACAAGCTGAACAGTGCTTGGCGAGACCACGCACGCCACGTTGAGTGGGCGGCATGTGTGGTCGGTGCTGGGCAGTTAAGGACAGTAGCAGCAACGTCGCAGCGAGATCGGCGTCGACACTTGCAGCAGAACAGAGCTACGGTGTGCCTGGATCTTTGAGGGACTACATCATTAAATTGAAGGGAAGCATTGCTGGTGATAGCGCGAGCTGGTGGCGCTTTGGGACGCAGCGTCAGTGGTGTACGGAGCCACGTCCTGAGTAGTGGGCGATACCGCAGGGGTCAGACGTGAAGCGTGCAGGCCGCGCGAGTTGGGGTGGTCGCGCATAGGACAGTGCCTTGAGTGACTCTTTCGTAGGCAGACGGTGGTGCCTAGGCTAAGACGACGAGAGGTATGCAAGCAGTGGCCATCTTCGGTCGTTGTGGGAGCCAAAACCGAGCTCCCGTGTGCTTGTATCTCCACCGACGATGAGATAAAGCTGGCGACATCTAAACTAGTAGCAGCACCGATGGAGTGCTTGACGACGTTGGTAAAGCCTGTGTTGTAAGGGAGCCGCGGCAAGGAGTAGTGATAGTCTCGGTGCCTGGAGCTGCAGCAAATGGATTTGCGAAGACGATGTCCGTGGAAACCTGAGAATAGGGTTTGTCAACAAAATAAATAAATAAATAAATAAATGAAGATTTCTAAGCACTAAACAATGAAGATTTCTAAGCAGAGTAAAGTTGCAGTAGAGAGGATGGTTTCTGGTTAGTCATGGTTGGCTCACGGCATGACAATATCTGTAGCAGCAACCGTGGCTCATCTTCGGCGACGACGACGGCGGCATTTGGAGAGGTAGCAAGCTGGGTGGGCCTTGTGAGCAACCGGCGGTAGCCCTTGATTTAGCAGCTGCAGAGTTCCGATTGAAGAAGAAGAGAACTAGGTCGGCGGTGTTGCTTGAAGCCGCGATGAAAGTCAGTGCACAAACGGAGCCATTTGGTTTGTTGAAGAGGGAGATAAACGAAACCTTCTTGGAGAAGAAAAAAACCTGGGTTGGTCTCTGTTTTAGAGAGAGAGAGATGGCTGAGAATGAGGTTTTCTTTTTTTTGGTCAAAAGGTCAATGCTCTCGGCAGCTGTAGGCAAAAAGAAAGGAGAGGGGTATTGATTAGGGTTGTCATCCCTTTCTTTAAATAGAAAAAAAATGGTGTGATGTCAGGAATATTCTTTCATATTCTGAATATACATATATATATATATATATAAAAGAGCCTTTCGTTTTTCCCAAATCAAAAAATAAAGGTGCATGAGCCTTACCTTTTTATACTATAAAGTGAAAGGTGGGCTAGCTGTATTTTAAAAGAAAAAGTGTAGCTTATCTTGTCAAGAATAAAGAAATTGATTTTTTTAGTTCTTATTTCTTTGACTTGGAACAAAAAAAGTTTTACGTTTTTCAATACTTGGAGAAATGAAAATTTAATGAAGAAGGTGCTTTCTTTATTTTATGTATTCACATGTTGTAAAAAAACAAATCAGCTGCCAAAAAAAAAGTTATTTATTTATTTTTTATTAGTTGTCAATTTTATCTGTAATTTACAGTGAGTCCTCAGCTTTATCTTTAGACTCTATCAAGACCAAATATTTCCGAAGACATAATGTGAAGCATGGCTGATAAGGTGAAATTATGCATGTCTGAGAAAACTACAATTTCTCATACACGCAAGGGGCAAATGTAAGAGGAGCTAATTTGAGCCCATTAAATTAATTAGGCCCAATAGTCCAAGATTGGTGGGCCCGAATTTATCGCAAGTCCAAGATTGGTGGGTCCGGATTTATCGCCATCAAACGGGCTGAATCGTTCTAAGCCTCGAAGAGGTTCGGATCCATGAACTTAGAGACTTAGAGACTTACTCGGGCCCGGACTCGAAAGGATATTGAACAATCCTAGAGATCTGAGGCACTCGGACTCGAAAGGGTTCGGATCCACGAACCTAGAGATCCGAAGCACTTGGCTTCGAACGGATTCAGACGCAATATAGAAGTCGCTTCGTTAATGAGTCCCAGAACACTTGCGAGCTCGGAGCTTTCCGGGATCTGCGGACCAGAACCATGGGCGTAATGGAGTCCGAACAAAGGACCCGATCCCGAGGACAGTGAGTGGAGATAAATTCACTCTTCGATTAAACTAGCCTATACCCGGGTCGAGGTGGCACGACTCTGGGGGGTCCCTGAGACTCGGCAATATTTGCGGCAGGGCGTTCTCTTGAACTACCCCTGACCCTTATGCGGCAGGACGTCCTCTGGGACTACCCCTGACCCTTTGGGATGATTGGGGATCATTGGTTAGGTGTGGCTAAGAAGAAGGGTTCGCCGAGAGGTTGATCTCCTCTTCGGGTTTTTCCTCATCCTCGAAGAGGTCACCTCCTCCGACAAAGTGGTTAGAGAGAATATTCCCCATCTGCCTTGCACATGGGCTCCATCCTACATCATGAGGTGCCTATAAATAGCACCCACCCATAGCTTTACAAGGGATGAATTTTGGAGATTTTTAACTCTTGGGAAAGAACTAATTTCCCTTCTCCATTATCAACCTTGAGAGTGAAAGTGGGAGATCCATGGGAGAGCCTTGCCATTATTCTCTCTCTAGTCATTTTGCCTTCTTCTTCACCCAATCTCTTATCTCTATCATTTCCTTTACTCTTGTTTTCTTGAGTTGAGACTATTGAAGAATCTAAGCCTCTCATCATCTTTTAGAGAATTCGAAGTTGTTCTTCAAGGATCTTTGAAAATCTTTGAATTTTCCAACTCCTTTCTTGAGCCCTATCCTACAACTACTAAGTCTCTTTCTTGCTCTAAAATGCTAATTAGTATAAATACTCTACTATTCTAGTCTTATTTTTCAATTTCTTCAATAGTGACAAAATTCAAGTTTTTTTTTTTTTTTTGGAACATGAGTCTCTTTTAAATCTAATAATGACCACTTTGTTCCTCAAGTAATATGCATCCTTCAACATCTTAGAAAAGGGAAATTATAGCCCAGTGAGTTTTAAAAAAAAAAATTACAGACACATACAAAAGTTTAGAATTTTAATTATTAATATTTATGTAGTTTACAATTGATGTGTAAATTTATTATTATTATTTTTTTTAACTGAATCATTATTTCCTTGTTTAAAAACCTTTCAAGATTTTTCATCAACAGAAACCATTAGATAAGTTTTAAAAAAAATGCAACACAACACCACTACATTAGTTTTATACCAAAAGCATTTGATTGTAAATCATATTTCCAAAACTCAAGTGGTTCCAAACTTACTTTCCAAACTAATGTTTTCTAAAGTTGATTTTAAAGTTTAACATGGCGTTTTGAAAACTCGACTTTAAAAGTTTTTTATACTAAAATTATTTAAAAACACGACCTTATTAAAAAGTCATGTTTTAAAAACACAATTTTAAAGTTGAAGTCGTGTAATCAACCCACACTTTCCACACAAAAAAAAAAAACCTCTTTGTCAACAAATACATTGAAATGGACTTCGATTAAAAAAGCAAATCACACAAACACATTTCAGGTTTCACTACAAGAATTTACACATTTGCCGACCACTTTTGCCGACCAAAAAAATTTTAGTCGCAAAAAAATGACATTTGGCGACCAAATATTAATTAGTCGCGAATGATCAGTATTTTTGGCGACCAAATACGAGTTGGTCGCAGAAGGTCACATTTTGGCGACTAAAAATGAGTTAGTCGTAGAAATTGGTATGCTTTTCGCGACCAACTACAAATTTGGTCGCGGAAGGTTACATTTTGGCGACCAAAAAAATTAGTCTCCAAATTAGTACTTTTAGCGACTAATATTTTAGTCGCCGTTGATTGAGATTTGGCGACTAAAAAAGTTTGTTGGAAAGGTACCTTTTCTGCGACTAATATGGTATTTTGGTCGCCAAAAGTTTGGGAGGGAAATTTGAAACATGGAGGGGGGAAATGAAATTTTTTGGCGACAAAAAAAATTTGGTCGCCAATCAAAAAACGACGTCATTTTGTACCTGGAAAACAGAAAAAAAAATTAAAAAAAAAGGCCCTGATCTTCTCTGTCTCCAACTCTCCCTCTCTCTGTGTTCTCTCTCTCAATCGGCTTGCAACTGCTCAAGAATTGCAGCCAATTCCAGTCCAGAATCCATCATTTCTTCCTCAATCTTCTCTCTCTTCTCCTGATCCTCGGCCCTGGCTAGATGAGTACACCACACAATCTTTAACCGGTTCTGCAACAAACACTTAACAAGGC
The DNA here is from genome assembly GCF_004153795.1 of Camellia sinensis. Taxonomy (NCBI): domain Eukaryota; kingdom Viridiplantae; phylum Streptophyta; class Magnoliopsida; order Ericales; family Theaceae; genus Camellia; species Camellia sinensis. The sequence goes on along the minus strand of NW_021024524.1, from coordinate 1,035,044 downwards.
TGAAATTATCGAATTGGAGATGACCCAAAAGCTTGGTCTCAACTTTAAGATCATCATCATCTTCAGCAAGAATTGCAAGAACCTCTTCTGCAAGCTTCTTGCCTGGTGAGAATCAATATGTTGCTTGTAGACCTGAGAAATCTTCCTCTGAAGCCAATATGCATCAATATCTCTAACATCAACACCCTCATTATCTCTCTCCTCCATGTCAATCTCATCACCACAATTCAATTTCAACCCATCATCATCATCATCATCATCATCATCATTGTAACAAGCCCGCGGGGGGCCTCGCTACAGCTCGGACTCGATTTGTAGTCACGGTTCTAACCGCGGTGCATTGAATGGCAACGGAAAGTTGCCCCTTGTTTGAATGACACCGCGGTGCATTGAATGGCAACGGAAAGTTGCCCCTTGTTTGAATGACACCGCGGTGCATTGAATGGCAACGGAAAGTTGCCCCTTGTTTGAATGACACCGCGGTGCATTGAATGGCAACGGAAAGTTGCCCCTTGTTTGAATGACACCGCGGTGCATTGAATGGCAACGGAAAGTTGCCCCTTGTTTGAATGACACCGCGGTGCATTGAATGGCAACGGAAAGTTGCCCCTTGTTTGAATGACACCGCGGTGCATTGAATGGCAACGGAAAGTTGCCCCTTGTTTGAATGACACCGCGGTGCATTGAATGGCAACGGAAAGTTGCCCCTTGTTTGAATGACACCGCGGTGCATTGAATGGCAACGGAAAGTTGCCCCTTGTTTGAATGACACCGCGGTGCATTGAATGGCAACGGAAAGTTGCCCCTTGTTTGAATGACACCGCGGTGCATTGAATGGCAACGGAAAGTTGCCCCTTGTTTGAATGACACCGCGGTGCATTGAATGGCAACGGAAAGTTGCCCCTTGTTTGAATGACACCGCGGTGCATTGAATGGCAACGGAAAGTTGCCCCTTGTTTGAATGACACCGCGGTGCATTGAATGGCAACGGAAAGTTGCCCCTTGTTTGAATGACACCGCGGTGCATTGAATGGCAACGGAAAGTTGCCCCTTGTTTGAATGACACCGCGGTGCATTGAATGGCAACGGAAAGTTGCCCCTTGTTTGAATGACACCGCGGTGCATTGAATGGCAACGGAAAGTTGCCCCTTGTTTGAATGACACCGCGGTGCATTGAATGGCAACGGAAAGTTGCCCCTTGTTTGAATGACACCGCGGTGCATTGAATGGCAACGGAAAGTTGCCCCTTGTTTGAATGACACCGCGGTGCATTGAATGGCAACGGAAAGTTGCCCCTTGTTTGAATGACACCGCGGTGCATTGAATGGCAACGGAAAGTTGCCCCTTGTTTGAATGACACCGCGGTGCATTGAATGGCAACGGAAAGTTGCCCCTTGTTTGAATGACACCGCGGTGCATTGAATGGCAACGGAAAGTTGCCCCTTGTTTGAATGACACCGCGGTGCATTGAATGGCAACGGAAAGTTGCCCCTTGTTTGAATGACACCGCGGTGCATTGAATGGCAACGGAAAGTTGCCCCTTGTTTGAATGACACCGCGGTGCATTGAATGGCAACGGAAAGTTGCCCCTTGTTTGAATGACACCGCGGTGCATTGAATGGCAACGGAAAGTTGCCCCTTGTTTGAATGACACCGCGGTGCATTGAATGGCAACGGAAAGTTGCCCCTTGTTTGAATGACACCGCGGTGCATTGAATGGCAACGGAAAGTTGCCCCTTGTTTGAATGACACCGCGGTGCATTGAATGGCAACGGAAAGTTGCCCCTTGTTTGAATGACACCGCGGTGCATTGAATGGCAACGGAAAGTTGCCCCTTGTTTGAATGACACCGCGGTGCATTGAATGGCAACGGAAAGTTGCCCCTTGTTTGAATGACACCGCGGTGCATTGAATGGCAACGGAAAGTTGCCCCTTGTTTGAATGACACCGCGGTGCATTGAATGGCAACGGAAAGTTGCCCCTTGTTTGAATGACACCGCGGTGCATTGAATGGCAACGGAAAGTTGCCCCTTGTTTGAATGACACCGCGGTGCATTGAATGGCAACGGAAAGTTGCCCCTTGTTTGAATGACACCGCGGTGCATTGAATGGCAACGGAAAGTTGCCCCTTGTTTGAATGACACCGCGGTGCATTGAATGGCAACGGAAAGTTGCCCCTTGTTTGAATGACACCGCGGTGCATTGAATGGCAACGGAAAGTTGCCCCTTGTTTGAATGACACCGCGGTGCATTGAATGGCAACGGAAAGTTGCCCCTTGTTTGAATGACACCGCGGTGCATTGAATGGCAACGGAAAGTTGCCCCTTGTTTGAATGACACCGCGGTGCATTGAATGGCAACGGAAAGTTGCCCCTTGTTTGAATGACACCGCGGTGCATTGAATGGCAACGGAAAGTTGCCCCTTGTTTGAATGACACCGCGGTGCATTGAATGGCAACGGAAAGTTGCCCCTTGTTTGAATGACACCGCGGTGCATTGAATGGCAACGGAAAGTTGCCCCTTGTTTGAATGACACCGCGGTGCATTGAATGGCAACGGAAAGTTGCCCCTTGTTTGAATGACACCGCGGTGCATTGAATGGCAACGGAAAGTTGCCCCTTGTTTGAATGACACCGCGGTGCATTGAATGGCAACGGAAAGTTGCCCCTTGTTTGAATGACACCGCGGTGCATTGAATGGCAACGGAAAGTTGCCCCTTGTTTGAATGACACCGCGGTGCATTGAATGGCAACGGAAAGTTGCCCCTTGTTTGAATGACACCGCGGTGCATTGAATGGCAACGGAAAGTTGCCCCTTGTTTGAATGACACCGCGGTGCATTGAATGGCAACGGAAAGTTGCCCCTTGTTTGAATGACACCGCGGTGCATTGAATGGCAACGGAAAGTTGCCCCTTGTTTGAATGACACCGCGGTGCATTGAATGGCAACGGAAAGTTGCCCCTTGTTTGAATGACACCGCGGTGCATTGAATGGCAACGGAAAGTTGCCCCTTGTTTGAATGACACCGCGGTGCATTGAATGGCAACGGAAAGTTGCCCCTTGTTTGAATGACACCGCGGTGCATTGAATGGCAACGGAAAGTTGCCCCTTGTTTGAATGACACCGCGGTGCATTGAATGGCAACGGAAAGTTGCCCCTTGTTTGAATGACACCGCGGTGCATTGAATGGCAACGGAAAGTTGCCCCTTGTTTGAATGACACCGCGGTGCATTGAATGGCAACGGAAAGTTGCCCCTTGTTTGAATGACACCGCGGTGCATTGAATGGCAACGGAAAGTTGCCCCTTGTTTGAATGACACCGCGGTGCATTGAATGGCAACGGAAAGTTGCCCCTTGTTTGAATGACACCGCGGTGCATTGAATGGCAACGGAAAGTTGCCCCTTGTTTGAATGACACCGCGGTGCATTGAATGGCAACGGAAAGTTGCCCCTTGTTTGAATGACACCGCGGTGCATTGAATGGCAACGGAAAGTTGCCCCTTGTTTGAATGACACCGCGGTGCATTGAATGGCAACGGAAAGTTGCCCCTTGTTTGAATGACACCGCGGTGCATTGAATGGCAACGGAAAGTTGCCCCTTGTTTGAATGACACCGCGGTGCATTGAATGGCAACGGAAAGTTGCCCCTTGTTTGAATGACACCGCGGTGCATTGAATGGCAACGGAAAGTTGCCCCTTGTTTGAATGACACCGCGGTGCATTGAATGGCAACGGAAAGTTGCCCCTTGTTTGAATGACACCGCGGTGCATTGAATGGCAACGGAAAGTTGCCCCTTGTTTGAATGACACCGCGGTGCATTGAATGGCAACGGAAAGTTGCCCCTTGTTTGAATGACACCGCGGTGCATTGAATGGCAACGGAAAGTTGCCCCTTGTTTGAATGACACCGCGGTGCATTGAATGGCAACGGAAAGTTGCCCCTTGTTTGAATGACACCGCGGTGCATTGAATGGCAACGGAAAGTTGCCCCTTGTTTGAATGACACCGCGGTGCATTGAATGGCAACGGAAAGTTGCCCCTTGTTTGAATGACACCGCGGTGCATTGAATGGCAACGGAAAGTTGCCCCTTGTTTGAATGACACCGCGGTGCATTGAATGGCAACGGAAAGTTGCCCCTTGTTTGAATGACACCGCGGTGCATTGAATGGCAACGGAAAGTTGCCCCTTGTTTGAATGACACCGCGGTGCATTGAATGGCAACGGAAAGTTGCCCCTTGTTTGAATGACACCGCGGTGCATTGAATGGCAACGGAAAGTTGCCCCTTGTTTGAATGACACCGCGGTGCATTGAATGGCAACGGAAAGTTGCCCCTTGTTTGAATGACACCGCGGTGCATTGAATGGCAACGGAAAGTTGCCCCTTGTTTGAATGACACCGCGGTGCATTGAATGGCAACGGAAAGTTGCCCCTTGTTTGAATGACACCGCGGTGCATTGAATGGCAACGGAAAGTTGCCCCTTGTTTGAATGACACCGCGGTGCATTGAATGGCAACGGAAAGTTGCCCCTTGTTTGAATGACACCGCGGTGCATTGAATGGCAACGGAAAGTTGCCCCTTGTTTGAATGACACCGCGGTGCATTGAATGGCAACGGAAAGTTGCCCCTTGTTTGAATGACACCGCGGTGCATTGAATGGCAACGGAAAGTTGCCCCTTGTTTGAATGACACCGCGGTGCATTGAATGGCAACGGAAAGTTGCCCCTTGTTTGAATGACACCGCGGTGCATTGAATGGCAACGGAAAGTTGCCCCTTGTTTGAATGACACCGCGGTGCATTGAATGGCAACGGAAAGTTGCCCCTTGTTTGAATGACACCGCGGTGCATTGAATGGCAACGGAAAGTTGCCCCTTGTTTGAATGACACCGCGGTGCATTGAATGGCAACGGAAAGTTGCCCCTTGTTTGAATGACACCGCGGTGCATTGAATGGCAACGGAAAGTTGCCCCTTGTTTGAATGACACCGCGGTGCATTGAATGGCAACGGAAAGTTGCCCCTTGTTTGAATGACACCGCGGTGCATTGAATGGCAACGGAAAGTTGCCCCTTGTTTGAATGACACCGCGGTGCATTGAATGGCAACGGAAAGTTGCCCCTTGTTTGAATGACACCGCGGTGCATTGAATGGCAACGGAAAGTTGCCCCTTGTTTGAATGACACCGCGGTGCATTGAATGGCAACGGAAAGTTGCCCCTTGTTTGAATGACACCGCGGTGCATTGAATGGCAACGGAAAGTTGCCCCTTGTTTGAATGACACCGCGGTGCATTGAATGGCAACGGAAAGTTGCCCCTTGTTTGAATGACACCGCGGTGCATTGAATGGCAACGGAAAGTTGCCCCTTGTTTGAATGACACCGCGGTGCATTGAATGGCAACGGAAAGTTGCCCCTTGTTTGAATGACACCGCGGTGCATTGAATGGCAACGGAAAGTTGCCCCTTGTTTGAATGACACCGCGGTGCATTGAATGGCAACGGAAAGTTGCCCCTTGTTTGAATGACACCGCGGTGCATTGAATGGCAACGGAAAGTTGCCCCTTGTTTGAATGACACCGCGGTGCATTGAATGGCAACGGAAAGTTGCCCCTTGTTTGAATGACACCGCGGTGCATTGAATGGCAACGGAAAGTTGCCCCTTGTTTGAATGACACCGCGGTGCATTGAATGGCAACGGAAAGTTGCCCCTTGTTTGAATGACACCGCGGTGCATTGAATGGCAACGGAAAGTTGCCCCTTGTTTGAATGACACCGCGGTGCATTGAATGGCAACGGAAAGTTGCCCCTTGTTTGAATGACACCGCGGTGCATTGAATGGCAACGGAAAGTTGCCCCTTGTTTGAATGACACCGCGGTGCATTGAATGGCAACGGAAAGTTGCCCCTTGTTTGAATGACACCGCGGTGCATTGAATGGCAACGGAAAGTTGCCCCTTGTTTGAATTACACCGCGGTGCATTGAATGGCAACGGAAAGTTGCCCCTTGTTTGAATTACACCGCGGTGCATTGAATGGCAACGGAAAGTTGCCCCTTGTTTGAATTACACCGCGGTGCATTGAATGGCAACGGAAAGTTGCCCCTTGTTTGAATTACACCGCGGTGCATTGAATGGCAACGGAAAGTTGCCCCTTGTCTGAATGGTACCGTAGTGTATTGTAGTCAGTCCTTAGAGCGACGAACGCAACCAGACTCTCAGATATAGAGAAGGCAAAGATTATCAGAACCATTACATGGACATGATTGAGTTTGAAGTGTTTTACGGCTGGACTTCAGAATGAAGTTGCCTACGTATCCCAAAGATGGGAATCAAGCCTTACGTAGTTCGGGGTTAAGGTACACTCGGGTATTAACCTCTCCTTTTTAGGCTCTAACTTTTGCCAAGGCGCCCGTTGCGGGTTTTCGACCTTTCGAGCTTTGTTCTTCTTTTCAATTCTTTTCATCATTTTTTTTTTCTTTTCTTTTTCTTTTCTTTTTTGTTCTTTTCTTTGCATCTTTCTTTTTTGTTCTCTTTTCTTTGCATCTTTCTTTTTTGTTCTCTTTTTTTCTTTTCTTTTGCATTTTTTGCTTCTTTTTTTTTTGTATTTTTCTCTTGCTCTAACTTTTGCCTGGGTCGCCCTTCTGGGTTTTCGGCCCAGCGAGCCTCTCAAGGGTAAAACTGTAGCTTTGTCCATGTCAAATGGTTTTGAGATCCTGAAGTCATCTGAATCCAGGAGAATGGTTGCTGTTTTGCTTTGCAAGCTTCTTTTGATGACATGTGATCTTCTTGACCTGACTTTCCTAGCCTCTTGTTCGAGGGCTGCTTCAAATCCGGCTGCACAGGCCTCACATCATAGTTGACCGTTGAACCTTCTAAATTCAAGTTTCAAGGTTTGGAAGCAAAGGGGTTGAGTCTCGAGGCTGAGAGCGATCCTAGGCTGCACAATCTCAAGAGCGATTCCACACAAGTCTTCGCAAGACCGCGCAAAACATTTTGATTTTGAAAATTTTTAAGAAAGCGACAAATCGCTCGCACCGAAGACAGTGCAGAACCAATCTGGATCAAGCCAGGGTCCTTCTCAGTACTCACGCTAACAAGCATGATTCCATCATTAAGGGCTTAGCATGTCTCTCTTTCTGTCAAATGATCAAAGTTTTGTAAATCCCGAGGAATTCCTTCCTCTTCGTTTTCACCGTAGTGTTCAAAAGGTTTTGAAAAACTCAGGTCATTACAATGATTTCAAGGCACAGAAAAAGGCAGTGTTCTTAGTCAAATACTGCCATCTCATTTAGAATTTCTGGCACAACTGGTACACAGCAGAAGCAAACACAAGAACGTGAAAATCACTGCTGTTCCATTCAAATCTGTTGGCACAACTGGCTCCCTGGCAAAAACAGACTCAAAACAAAACGAAAAGACAAAAGCAAAACAAAATGGTGATGCCCGAGGTAACACCCCCCGGAATCACCCGACTCCTATACAACAGGACTGACTCGATACAACAAGACAAACCGCAACTGACTCAGTATGAAAATACTGACTC
>NW_021024524.1:938188-974241 GCF_004153795.1 Camellia sinensis | reverse complement strand
ACTTCTCTCCTTGGTGCCAACTTATTGTGAAGCGTTAGCTATGATGCTTTTTGCACTTCCCTCATTTATTGATGTATTTGTTGCTTTTTTTTGCGCATCTCCATCAATAAAAGTTTATCACCCTCCCTCTGTGTTCTATTGGAAACTTCTGTATTCAAAATTAAAATTAAACCCTGATTAGACTCAATCTTCATCTCGAAATCACTGATTTTAGATGACGATTAATATAGCAAGAGAAAAATGACGCGACATTCATATTTTTTATGTTTTACAAAAAAACATCCAAGACACATTCTCCTCTGTCACTCTTTTATAACGAGGAAGTGACATATTTTAGGTATTGAGGGTTCTAAGAAATGGGTTCTACATATTATTTAGCTATTCGTGAAACCAGAAGGACATCAAATGGAATAACTTTGGTCTAATTTGCCATATAACCTCCGCTAATCCAAACTCGGTCAACTGAATGGATACATTATATATATTATACTATCATTTAATTGTTACGTTCATCGGTTGTCAATAATACTCTGTGCTCTAAATCATAAGTCATTTTTATTAATGTCCTGAAATTAATGCATGTTTTGTAATGGAAGACTGTGTGTCTATAATATTATTGTCATTTATTGAAGGTGATGTAAAGGTTTTCTAGCAATTTGCAAATTGAATCTTTATCATGAGCCAATTATATCGACATACATTATATAGGAATGTCGACCCACCACTTGCCGTAGTAATATTATACAAATAAAAAAACCGTTCTGTAGGTAGAATACAAAGCAATGTGTGAAAGATGTGATCCTTTACAATTTAAACATAAAATTGCTGCAGTGATTTTATGATTAGGTTGCTCTGTTAAAGTCTTAACTCGTAAATCTTTTTGTGAAACTCTCTAATATAAGTGCAAAACAAATGCAATACCTCATTTGTTTGATCTCTGTCGGTTGGATAGTAACATTATTCTCTGACCCTGAGGAGAGCAAACGAGTATTTTAGCCATTAACTTCCGAATGTAAGTGTGATCATCAAAAGTAATGTTTAAGAGAATAATATCTCTCATTTTTATACAAGTTTAGTAAGTCGAAGTTTTAGGACTAAAAACTATGAAGAAACTCATCTTCTCTAAAACTACTCTATCTGTGCTATTTAATCCTCTTTAATGAGGAACAACCAGGAACCGGACTGGTTGTGCTCGTGACATATATGAAATTATAAATATAATATAGATAAACTCAACTTCGCAAATAGTTACCACAACTCGACAAATATGGAAAATTATTGACATTCTTATTTGTTACTCCTAATTTTATGTGCGTTACTTTTTAGTGAAGCTCAGATCAAACCTTTTATGGAGATAAAGCATAAACCGGTCACTAAGAGGTCTTTGTTTGACGTAGCACATCCTTATCTAAGTCTACATACAGTCCCTCTTTGTCTTAGGACCTCTTATGTCCCTTATCGTTTGATTCTCGGATTTTCCGACTATCTGTCGCCAATGAATGATACTCTCTCTTTTCATGTCCCTTCTCTCCGATATATAATATTCTTACGGATAGTGTGATCGTGGACCTAGATACGCAACTTTCCCAGTGTGACCAGTGGTGCACCTCGCGAAGCCTACCACTCCGGTAGGCAATCGTCTCCATGTGCCTTGTTTCAATTGTGTGCCAGCTATAGCTGTTTGTTTTGTTCTCTTGGCAATATTGTCTCAGTGATTAATGTTATATGACTATTTCCCCCCACTCCCACAACTGCCCCCTAGCGCTCTCTTCTCCCCTCTCAACGAACAAAAATAAAAGCCGCATCGATGGTAAACTGATATCTAACCACCGTTTGTGCCCAATCAGGTGTGAATAAAACAATATTAAACAAACAAAAATTCTTGTTTGGTTCTACCTAAATCCCTACTCTAGAATAGAGTTATGCTCCCTTGCGTTATTTTCAAGCATACCAAATAAAAAAAAGAGGACAGGAAAAGAAAAGTAACGAAGCACTAGAAAAAAATTATAGGCTCGACCAGGTTTTAATTCAAACGGTCCTTATACCTCGGTGTAATTAGGATTTCACATGGATCTTGGACAACAAAAACAAACCTGCTTACAGCTTTAGTGTGTGGGAAACTGGTAGGAGCATATATGGCACATACGCAATCACTTTCATGAGGGGTCTTTCTCACTCTGATACATGGCAGAGATAAGTACTATATAGATCCGGTTCTGGTTCTAACAGGATATTTCATTGGTATATTTTTTTCTACGAGAGATGGATAACAGCTACTCTGAGTAATTAGATCACATTTCGTAAACAAAATTATCAATCTTCGAAAGTTAAATATTGGTTGGAAAGCACTGTTTCAACGTAAAGGGAATTGATCAATTGATCCCACAGGGAGATATAGAACAATAGTGGCGTCTACCAGTTGGTCGATTTGGGCAGAGAATGACATTATCACTGTGTAGTTGAAGAGGAACATAAGTCCGTTAGTTCTTGATGCTAGTCTGTGTGTAAATAATGATAACTGACGACTCCACCAACACAAGATATTCTCAGCACTTGAATTCCTAAATTTACTCTATGTGTGTGAATATCACTCATTAGTGAAGCGTACTATGATAAGCATAGGAGACAACTCAGGTCAAGTAACATCTATTGTTTGCAGATCAATTTCAAAAATAAAAAGTCAAGCTATAAACATTTGTTCCAAGTTCAACGAGATCTTAACAATGCTCAGGACTGTTACTACCCAGCTCGATCTTACTTTGTCATTTAACTGACAAATTTACTGAGAGATGCACCACCATTTAGATTCATTGAACGAGTGATTGCCTTCTTTATGCTACTTTTCTCTAAGAAAAATATAGTCTTCGTCTCTCTCTCTCTCTCTTCTCTCTTTCTCCTCTTCTTACTTAATCATCAGTAAGGCTATAGTAATTTTGTATTATACTCTCCTGCCATTCTGTTCTTCCATATAAAAATACCCTTATCTACTATTCATCCCGACAACAACAAAGAATCTAGGTACGCGACTAATGTTGAACCTCGACGACTCAATAGCCAATATGGTCATTCATTTACAAGGAGATTGTTCGAGGGGTGCGAATGGCCATCAATATGAATTGCCCTTAAAAAAATCTTCCAGTTCTTTTTCTTCTTCTCTTAGCTAAGCCTTGAGCCGAGATAGAAAAAATTCGTTCTTTCGTCGCCTCCTCCTGGACGAGATTTTCTTTTAGCGCCTCTTCGCTTCTCGGCTTGGTTCTTTCCCGACGTATTTCTAGGACTTATCCATGTATGACCAGAAACATTCATCGGTTCAACTTCTCGTCAATTGTCTATTGGCCTCCCGGATATCGTAGACCATTGGTCGGCGGACTTTATTGCCTAAACAAAACCATGGAGCAATTGTTTGAGGCTTGTTAAGCAATAGAATCCTCTGACTTAGTCTTCAATCCCATGCTCTGTTGGAACCGGAAGGGTGTTCTTGAGAAGTAAGACGTTGAATCCTCTTCTGCAAACGTCGGAGGGGAATACGGGTGCCGACGCGCACATTGAGCAGTGATCAGACCAAGCGAAGACTTGTATTAACGCCAAGATGAGAGATAGTGATGGTGTATGGCGAAGGAGGACGCCCTTATAACGAATTCCGCTAAGGTAATTGCCTAGTCCACATGATTTCTTCTTAGTGCCGTGCTTTCCTGTAACCTTCTCGTAGCTTGTTGCACCCAGTGGCATGGTTTCGGTGTTCCATTAAAAGCCGACCATCGGGCCGCTTTGATTGTCTAGGTCATCGGGTGAAGCCTTAGCTCTTTGTTAGACAGATCTGACATACATAGGATGTCACAAGAGAGCTGCCTTGATCTATTAGGATGCGTTTTAACTTTGGCACTCCCCAACCTGAGGGATACTACCAAGGCAGACATTATGCGGATGTTGGACGAGTTCTAAGTCAGGTTACTGCTCATGAGTAAAAGGCTATCATGGCCGCTGGCATTCTCTGGCCGCGACTGTCTGTCATTTCCCCGACTGGTTACGATATGCTGTTAAATGTCTACCCTCTGGGTTTTCTCCTCTGACTTTCGTTTCGGTTGACCCTTGAGTGGATCACATTAACCAACCCTCAGGTTCTCCTGCTGGGTAGCTGGCTGGGGGAGGGGGTGCTGCTGGTGCTTGAGGCAACCTTGCCTGTCTCTTTCCCTGTGTTCTTTGCCTCATTCGTACCAGGTCCCTCAGAAGGGCCGTTGTCTTACAGGTTCGTCCAAGTTGCTTTAGCTAAGCTCTGCATAACCTTGAGTTGGATGCCCTTCATTCATTCATGTGGTAGGACACAACGTACTACACAAACGTTCCTTCCCAAATGAATTTCCCCCGGTGCTTTCTTGCCGGAGCCCTGAAAATTAAAGGATTAGAATTTTCGAAAAATTTATCGATTTTTTTCTTAAGGGGTATTTTTTATATATGGATGGGTATTCGTAAACAAATAATACCAGTTTGGTTACGCCTGTTTTATTTCTTATCTGATTTCCTTGTATTTGGTCCGGATTTTAAACTTGTCGACATGGGATCCGCCATTCAGGCCTTGCTTTACCAACCCTTGTAAAGCCTTCTCACCGACATGCCCTAGGCGCATGTGCCAAAGTTTGGAAGTGTCTGATGCATCATCTTCTGAGCTGGTGGAGACAGCCACTCTCTCTGTGACTGTAGAGCCATCTAGGAAATATAAATTTCCCTGTCGAGTACCCTTCATTGCAACCAATGCTCCTCGAACAACTTTAAGGACTCCACCTTCCATGGTTATTCTGTAACCTTTGGAGTCTAAAACTCCCACTGAGATGAGATTCTTGGTTAGATCTGGTACATACCGTACATCTTCAAGAATTCTGATTGTTCCATCATGGCTCTTCAGTTTAATTGTTCCAATCCCCTTTGTCTGGCAAGCTTGGTCGTTGCCCATCAGCACAACTCCTCCATCGAACTCTCGTAAGCTCGAGAACCATTGCTTGTTAGGACACATATGGAATGAACATCCGGAATCTATTATCCATTCATCTGACTGGCCATATGATGAAACTGTGAAGGCTCCTCCTTCATCATTATCTCCATCTTGTGCAATATTCACCTTCTCTTCTGTCTTGTCTTTATTTGGACAATCTTTTGCCCAATGTCCCTTCTCGTGACAAGCTGCACACTCGTCTTTTGCAAGACGTCTTTTGTCTGAAGGTTTCCCCCTGGATTTTGAGTGAGACTTTCCTCGCCTTGTATTTCTTCTGTTATTTGTTCTGCCTCTGACTGTTAATGCCTCGGATGTTGAGTCCCTGTTTGCAGACTTATCTTTCCTTCTGAACTCATTGTTCACCAAGGCGTTTGCAACATCAATATACTTGATCTTCTCTTTACCGTACAGTAAAGTAGTAGTGAGATGATCATACGAGTCAGGCAAGGAATTTAACAATAACAGTGCTTTGTCTTCATCACCAACTTGATCATCCAAATTCTTCAAATCCGTAATAATTTTGTTGAAGTTATTTAGGTGTTCGTTCATCGAAATACCTTTAATGTAGTCGAAACGAAACAACCTCTTCCTCAAGTAGAGCCGGTTCTCAATGCTCTTTGTCATGAACTTATCTTCCAGCGCCTTCCAAAGCTTCTTCGCAATATCATATTCTGTAAAGGCATACTTCTCCTCTTTTGCAAGGCAAAGTCGGATGGAACTGCAGGCCAGGAGATTCACCCTTTCCCATTCTATCTCGTCTAGGTCATCTGGTTTGTCTCCTAGAGTGAAGTTCAGGTTCATTTGGACAAGCATATCCTTAACTTCGCATCTCCACATGTCGAAGTTGTTGCTTCCATCGAACTTCTCTACCTCGAACTTGGCATGGGACACCGGGGTCCAATGCCTAGAAGTGCTTGTACTGGCTGAATTATTTACGGACTCGGTTGATCTAGATTCTGCCATTTTTTAGAAACTTCAATTCAAAAAAACTGACCGTACAGATGTGTCCGGAATACTCCAAATAGTTGGGAAACACTATTGGATCGTCAAAAACGGAATCCGAATGGCTCCGATCTGGCAAAAACACTTTGGACGGGTCAGATCTGCAGAATCTGGTGCGCTGAGATGCACCGGATAATTTCTCCGGTCAACGACTGGTCAACGGCTCGGTCAACGGCGCAGGCGGTGCGGTCAACGGAGGATCGGCGGCGCGGTCAACGCGGCTTGACGGCTGGTCAACTCGGCTTGACGGCTGGTCAACGCGGCTTGACGGCTGGTCAACGCAGCTTGGTCAGCGGCTCAGGCTGACTGGGCTGACACGTGGCTGACACGTGGCTGACTGGATCGTCTTCTTCACTGAGCGGCGCGTGGAGCGCGTGTGGCGCGTGGGTTGCACGCGCAATCTTCTCCTGGCGCGTGACGGCGCATCGAGGCTCCTCTGGGCTCTGTTTTTGCTGTTCTGGACTCCTCTCGGGGAGTTCTTCCTCCTAGTATGGTCAAAAGTGGATTTTGAGCACTTCGAAATCTGGGCACTTTCGGGAAAAATTCGATTTTTCGCAACCCGAGCTCTGATACCAATTGTTACGGATCGGGGGCACACCAGGGAACTCAAACAAGCAATAACACACAAGATTTAACGTGGTTCGGCAAGTCGCCTACGTCCACGGGCAGCGGATTCACTATATTGAACAAAATGGTAAGAATTACAACACTCTCTGTAATTCTCTCTCTCTCTCTTTGCTCTCTAAGCTCACACCTCTCTGTTATCTCAGCTGTACATCTCAACTCTCCTTAGCTTCTCTATATATAGAGATTACAAATGCAAGAGCTGGCTGCCAGCCCATTGTTGTGCTTTCGGTGACTTTCCAGATTGATGCTTCACATGGCTTCTCATGGCCTCATGGTCAACTCACATGGCCTCATGGCTTCCCCACCATGTAGCTGGCTGCCACTTTCCATCACATGGCCAGAATCTGTAGCCAATATTCAACACTATGCTCTCTTACTCACCTCCACATCCTAGACCTCGCTCTTAATAATTTATCAGGATCCATTCCATCATGCTTGGGAAAATTGGGTGCTCTGAATTCATTGATATCATATAGCCCATATAAACCCTCTAGGAGTGACATGTATGGTCCACAAACGAAAATGCAAATGCAAATGCAAATGGAAACGGAAATGGAATTGGAAATGGAAATGAAAAAGGAAATGGAATTGGTTATGAAAGGAAGACAATTGATATATACCTTGACTCTTGAGTTGGTAAATATCATTGACTTGTCAAGCAACAATCTTCAGGGAGAGATCCCAGAACTAATAACAAATCTCTCAACCTTGGGTACCTTAAATTTATCCCACAACCAACTGATAGGGAAAATACCAGAGAAGATTGGAAGCTTACAACGGTTAGAAACACTTGATCTCTTATGCAACCACCTTTCAGATCCAATTCCTCCAACCATGTCCTCTATGACCTCACTAAACTCATTGAATTTGTCATTTAATAATTTGTCTGGGTTTAGTTTAGCTTATAGCTTATAGCTTATAGCTTTTTGGAAGTCAGAAATCAGCTTATTCTTTGAGTGGGGCAGGAGATGCTTTAAGAATAAGCTGAAAATCAGCTTAAGCTGAAAGTTATAAGCTATAAGTTGTTGAGGCATAAGCTATAAACACTTTCCCACAGCTCTACCAAACAGGGCTAATGTCGTATTGGGTTAGATTTAGAACTCACATTTGTGGCTTAATCTCAACCTTTGCTTGTTATTTTTGCTAACGTGTCCTCGTCTTGTTGAATGGACTATTTGTCCAGTTATAACTCTAAGTCAAACCCATTAAAAAATTACATACTATACACACCTTAAAAAAATAATTTTCTTAAGAACATCTTCAATTCTTTATCAAATTTAAATTTGATAAAAAAAATTTAATAAAGCTGAGATCCAATCATTTAATCAAACCAAGTTTTCACTAAATTTTATCAAATCAAGTATGAATTAAATTATCCACCAAATTTTCAACAACTTTTTCTGACTTAAACTTTATGAAAATATTAAAAGATGGAGGATTGGGAAAAAAATGGGATAGGTTAGACATTCTCAAAAAAAAAATTGATGACAATTTGATTCTCTTCAATGGAGTAAGCTATAATCAAGCTTTTGGTCTATATTATTTAACGAATTTGATTAATTATTTTTTTTTTTTTTAAAACCCGAATTGGTTAAAAGAAGTTTTGGGATAGGTTAAATATTCTTAAAAAGATCTGATAAATATTTGATTCTCTTCATTAGAGTAAGCTACATCAAATCAAGTTTTTAATCTAAATTATTGAACGAATTTAATAATAAATAAATAAAAACAGTAGTAAAGGGTTAGAGAAGCTCTAACCAACACCATTATTACTCATAACTAAATATCATTGAGATTTGTGGAGAAATTTATAGTGTTCAAAGAAAAATAATGGGAAAAGTGAATAATTTTTTCTTCTCTTTTTTCATGTATTGTACAAATTCCTCCTCCAATTTGAGCTTCCATAAACTCAAACACTCTCAAATTACATAAGAGGATAAGATGTTGGATTTAGACCCCAAACTAATTACAATAATATGATTGGAATGGATTGGATTGGGATATTAAAAAAAAAAAAAAAAAAAAAAAAAAAAAAAAAAAAAAAAAAAAAAATGCTTTGTCAACAAATACATTGAAATGGACTTCGATTAAAAAAACAAATCACACAAATACATTTCAGGATTTTTGCATCCTTGGTGTAGACCGATGAAGTAAAAATTCATCCTTTGCTGTACAAATGCAGTACGATCATAAATCTCCCCCATTCTTTGTGCAAAATATTGGTAAATTAACATAATGTTTGGTCTGCTGCTGGATACATAGGGCAGCAGGATTGGTTTGGTCTGCTTGTGCTTGCTGAAGTATTTTTTCTTTTTGTTTCTCTTTTTTTGGATTGGTTTCTCGCCAATCTGCGGGTTTAGTGCTAGCAGATGATTGTGCTTCCTCCTTGGTGCCAACCTAGTTATTGTGGAGTGTTAGGTATGATGCTTTTTGCACTTCCCTCATTTATTGATGTATTTTGTTGTTGTTTTTTTTGCGCATCTCATCAATAAAGTTTCTTTTTTCTTTGCTGATCAAAAAAAAAATTTACATAATGTATCAATCACGTTGATACTTTGCATGAGAAATGGCGACTTATTTTTTTTAAAAAAGCCAAAATTTTGACTTTTTACAGATATGTTGATTCGGAAAGGGAACTTCGAACAAGAAGGACATCAAATGAATAACTTTGCTTGCCCTCCCACAACGGTCAACGTGGCTTAGATTGTTCTTCATGTTTCTCAGGTTTCAAAACTCTGGCTATATTTGTTTCCATTAATGATGTTTGTAATAAAGACTCTGTTATTTTATTGCTATTAATGATAAGAGCAACTAATAAACTTATCATAGCCAAAAGCCAACAAAGGAATGTCGTAGTAATATTATACAAATAAAAAAATATTGGGAAAAAAATTAAAGTTTGATCCTTACAATAAAATAAATTCTGAATT
This sequence comes from Camellia sinensis, assembly GCF_004153795.1. Lineage (NCBI taxonomy): Eukaryota > Viridiplantae > Streptophyta > Magnoliopsida > Ericales > Theaceae > Camellia > Camellia sinensis. The sequence continues at coordinate 964,695 of NW_021024524.1, read as the reverse complement.
TTTTATTTTGTTAATTTAACTCGTAATCTTTTGATTTATTATCAAACTAAATCATTTGTTTATTTTCGTTAAGTAAAATTGATGAAAAACGAGTATTTTAGCCATTAAACTCAATGTAAGTGTACATAAAATGTTTAAAATATTATTTTCATTGAGTTTAATGATTAAAAGAACCATTTTTCTATCGGTTTTCTTTAACGAAAATAGACATGGTTTAGATTGAAAATAAATTGAAATATTAGAATTTAAAATGACAAAAGAATTTATTTTGTTATAAGAATCAAACCTTGGTAATTGTTGATGTAGCACTAGTGCTCTATATCGTGTTGTTTTCTATGGCAGCCAATTGTACTCTCTTTTCATTCCCTCTAATATAATAAAATTAGTGTGAGCTGTGGACGTACGCAATCTTGTCGAACCACGTAAATCTCTGTGTTGTTTATTGTGTGAGATTGTTTTTGTTTTCTTCTTGCAATTGTCTATATGTTTAGAACATAACTGAAGGTCCATGTGGGTAATTACGTAAAGGTACTATTATGAAGTCTCTTTCTTGCTCTAAAATGCTAATTAGTATAAATACTCAACTATGTTAGTCTTATTTTTCAATTTCTTCACAGAGTGACAAAATTCAAGTGTTTTTTTTTTTTTGAACATGAGTCTCTTTTAAATCTAATAATAAGGACCACTTTGTTCCTCAAGTACTATGCATCCTTCAACATCTTAGAAAGGGGAATTATAGCCCAGTGAGTTTTAAAAAAAAAAATTACAGACACATACAAAAGTTTAGAATTTTAATTATTAATATTTATGTAGTTTACAATTGATGTGTAATTTTTTTTTTTCTAATTTTACACTGAATCATTATTTCCTTGTTTAAAAACCTTTCAAGATTTTTCATCAACAGAAAGCATCAGATAAGTTTTAAAAAAGATGCAACACAACACCACTACATTAGTTTTATACCAAAAGCATTTGATTGTAAATCATATTTCCAAAACTCAAGTGGCTCCAAACTTTTTTTTCAAACCAATGTTTTCTAAAGTTGATTTTAAAGTTTAACATGGTGTTTTGAAAGCTCGACTTTAAATGTTTTTACAGTAAAATTATTTAAAAAACGACCTTATTAAAAAGTCATGTTTTAAAAACACAATTTTAAAGTTGAAGCCGTATATATATATAAATAATTATTTTTATTTAATATATTTTACGAAAAAAATAAAGTATTTACTAAAAAAAAATAGGGGAGCACTTTTGGCGACTAAATATGAATTTTAGTCGCCAATTCTATGCTTTTTGGCTACTAAATGTTGTTTTGTCGCTAAATACATTAATTTCCGCCCAAAAAAAACAACTTTCGGCGACTAAACTGATTTTTAGTCGCCAAAAGCTCCACTTTTGCCGACTAAACTCAGTTTTAGTCGCCATTTGTCCACTTTTAGCTACAAAATTTTTTTTAGTAGCCAAAAATCTTTACTTTTGGCTACAAAAAATTTGTTTGTCAGTAAAACACCTATATTCGGCGACTAAAGTATTTTTTAGTGGCTACTAAATGCTTTTAGTCGCCAAAAACCGTGCCTTTTAGCTACTAAAATTTTTTCAGTCGCTAAAACTCCTATATTCGGCGACTAAACTGACTTTTAGTCGCGAAAAGCCCTATATTCGGCGACTAAAGTGCTTTAGTCGGCAAAAGTGCTCAAGTTTGGCGACTAAACTGATTTTAGTCGCCATTTGTACTACTTTCAGCGACGAAAATACTTATTTTAGTCGCCAATTCTGCATTTTCTTGTAGTGAGCATATTCCATAAAATCACTTTCATGCGGTAGAACAAATAAAAATACTATGGTCTAACAGATATGTTCATATGGTATATTCTTTTCTACGAAGATGAAGTAGTAACAAAGAAACAATTAATCATTCGAAAAGTTAAATATTGTGAAGCACGTTGGAGTATGGGAATACAATTTGACAAGGGATAATAGAACAATTATAACAGTATGAAAATATGATTCTCTCATTATTTGTTAAATATAGTGGGTCCAAAACATATGCATAATTTTTATTACATGAATACACATAGGAAGTAAAACAAAGCTCAGTTCAATAACACTTGTTTGAGATCAATTTCAAAAATAAACAAGTCAAGCAAAATTTTCCAAGTCAAATTTCAACAACTTACTACCCAGCTCGATTCATTTGTAGTTAACTGACAATTACTAGAGATGCCACCACCATTTAGATCATGAAATGATTCCTCTTATGCTATTTTTCTAAAAAAATAGTCTCTCTCTCTCTCTCTCTCTCTCTCTCTCTCTCTCTCTCTTATCAACATAGTACTTAAATTATTTATACTCTCCTGCCATTTTTCTTCCTATAAAAATACCTTTCTCCCAACAACAAGAATCAGACCATTGTTAACACCTATAGTTCAAATGGGGTTTGAAATTATAGCAGAAAATGGTCTAAGAACCGAGATCTTTCGCTTCAAAAACTACAACAATAGAAGGGTGTTCTTGAGAAGCTATCCTCTTCAATGGGGAGGCAAAGATGAAGAAATGTAAAGGAGGTGATGCAAAGAACCCATAAGGAAGCTAATTGTATCAATTTTCCACCGGGGAGAAGGAAGGGTTCTGGTCTTGACAAGATTCAAGCACAAGATCAAATTTTACATTATTGCTCGTCATCCTATTGGCTTTAAACCTTCACCTGCCTTAATTTCAACTTAAGACCTTTGTTCATCTGCTTCGACTCGTCTACAACTTACAGTTTTTAACTTGATGTACATCTATAGACTATATATTCATGAGCATATACTACTCTATGGCTACCTCTCCTACCATCAAAGCAAAATGAGTATTGATTGAACAACTAAAAGGGTTCTATCATACTGGCTTATTGTACCCTTAATAAAGCAAGCTTTTTTTGAAGAAAAAACAATTTCAAGTAAGGCTCATATCGGATTCGTCATCAATGGTTCAGGGAATCAGGCACGTTAGCACTGAAATATGTTCTAAGAAAGTGGAGGAAAATGCATGACATAATAAAACAAAGAAAACATGTTCACAAAGTACAATTCACATGACTCATAAAGTGTCAACAGAATAAATAAAGTGACTACATCCATGAGTGTCATATTTCATATCAAGGCATTTATCTACTAAAATATATCTTTCCATCACATGGTGGATTTGCAAAATTCTTCATAGTGTAATAATTGAGTTACATATGCATTAGATATATTAACAAGACAAATGCTTCTACAATTTGTAATTTTTTTTCCTTGGGATTGTTGCGCAATGGGCAATTCCCACGAGACCAGCAATATGATTGTAGAAAAACAAAGCCTACCTATTCTAGCTACCTCCCAAATGAAACCTCGGAACCTACAAGATGCATGTCTCATTAGAATGCAAATCAATTCACTTACTATCAAAATCAAAATCACATAATTAATTATTTATCAAATGAAGCTTTAAAAAGCAAAGATAGATAGGGAAAAAAAATCATAGCATATGAGCATAATATGACTAACTTCCATTGTCAGCACTTCTACAAATGAAATCATACACCACTGTCATTGATAACCTCATTTATAAAATTGTTCAGCTCCAAACATAGATATAACAGATAGTTGGAAGACATAGATCACTTGCAAGTCTGGTAAACGAGAGTTAAATACTGTGCCCTTCAAAAGACCAGGGAAACCCAATTTTATACAACACAATCAAGCATCAAAATAGAACAGATTTATTTAAAGAAGAGCACTTTGCATAGTTTTTTGCTCAAGAAGTGCCAAAAATTTTATCTTCAAATAAGTGCAAGAACAAATCCCTAACAGCACTACTATAAGAAATGAATTGAAATTGAAGAGCGCTGACTGGAAATCCAACCCATAATATATATATATATATATATATATATCAGAGCATTTAAAATGAAAAAGATTAGAAATCAATTCCTCAAATTATCATTGACAATTGCATTACCATATTTGAATGTTTTTGAATTGTTGTTTTCCCTCTTCCTTTTTTTTAATTTTTTAAATTTTTTTTAATTAAAAGTATGTTATAAGCTTTTTGGGTTTATCACATTTGTTTGGGCAACCCACATTTTGGTTTGATCCAAACATAGCCACCCCCAACTTTAAAGGAAGACAACCCATATTTAGATTAGAGTCCAATGTATCTTTCACCCAAAAAAAAAAAAAAAAAAAAAAAACAAGCAAACAAACTAGGCAACTCACATTTGGTGTCCAACCCAAGCATGTCCACCACAAAAACAGATCAACATCCCAGATTTGGTGTATCGGTTATTTAGGGTTTCATTGTAGCAACGTTCCATCATTCTTAGTTGGGTGTTCCATACTTGTTTGGACCAGCGATTCGCCAATTCTGGTTAGGGATTCCATGTTCAAAACTCCATCCGAAATGTGGCTACCACTGAATGTGAACTCAACGTCAACCATGACGGTAACGTTGTTGGTCTCGTACGAACACAATAACATGTTGTCCCCATTCCTACACCAAAGTAGAACAAAATGAAAGACAATGTGACATACACGTTCGTCAAGGCCGCATTGCATGTACATTATTAAACGATATGTATGTGCGATGTGGCTGTTGTTAAAATTGTGTGATCAAATAAAACAAATAGATTCATAATTACCAATTTAAATATCAGAGGAAAACAAAAACATGATGAATATTACAAGTTTGACAAGAATACATATTAAAATAAAATAGCAAAAAGGAAGCAAATCGAAGCCTGCACTAGACACTCTCCTTAAAACAGATTTGCAACCTCACCGGTTGGGTGCTGGAGGTTGTTCGACGTCTGTCTCCTAGGATACGATGGTTGGACTAGCTACAGCCAAGCACCTACGGTGTAGTTTCGGCGAACAAAACTTAGGCAGCACTCTCTCACTAGGAAGAATATAAAACTGGAGAAAACTATATAGCAAGAATACCAAGAATTTCTAGAGATGAAAAACTAAAGAAGAAGGGCCTCATTTTATACACATGGAGGAAGAGAGGAAGAGACTTCCCTGGAACAAATGCAGGATTTAGTTTCTACAAAACTGATAAACATAATGCTGCAAAATTGATGGATTTAATCCATCACCATTATAGAGGAGTTACATACATTTTATACACATCTGTAATGTATATAATTCTGCTGCCAATAAATTTGGCTTGGCCCAAAAAGATTAAGATGGGTGGGCCAAGTCCTACCCTCGCACTTAATCCTCGCCTCAAGCCTCAAGTCCCAAGATCCACAATCCACGAGCCACGACCCACGAATCTGGCCCAATCATGTGTATAATTCTATTGCCCATAAATCTAGGTTCGCCCAAAAAGATTAAGATGGGCAGGCCAAGCCCAATCCCCACACTTAATCCTCGCCTCAAGCCTTAAGTTCCAAGTCCCAAGATCCACAATCCATGACCCACAGCCCATGGACTAAGACCTAGTTCGGTCCGGTCGCTGTAGACACCCCATTTTTGACCGACCTTAAGACTCAAATGTCACCAGTTGAGCGCTCGGTGATATTGCATATTGTGTTTATTTTGAAGTTTCAGAGTCTCGGCTGCGAGCCTTGCCTCCGGACTTCTGGACCCTTTCGTGCCTTGCCTCGGTTTGCGAACCAGGCTCTGTTTTCTCTGTTTTCTCTTCCCAAAGGGAGGGAGAGGTCTCGTAGATCATCTCTCAGCAGCTGTAGGCTACGTTTCGTGATCGTAGGCCATTTGTCCCGTTTGGAGCCCGGTTTTCGGTTTTTCAGAGCCGACGGCCGTGTGCCTCGGTTCGGGACCGCCTAACCATCTCCGTTTGCTCCGGTTTTTGGTATACACCTTATTTCCTCCCTTTTGAGGAACACTATGGCCCGAGAGACCAACTTCGTGGTCGAACGCCACCTCCGGTGCTTAACAGCCCATTTTCGGGGCCCCGGGCCGCGCGTTTCGGTCCCCGAACCTCCGCTTTGCATCCGTTTTGGTTCATTTTTGGTGAAGAGCTTATTTTCATTGTTAGGAAGCTTGCAGGAGGGTGGGAGGCCAGCCATTGTTCTGAAAAGCCAGCTTTATTTCTTCATCGCTCTCCGACGCCCGTTTTCCTCACTTGAAAGCCAATGTTGACCAACCCGGGGCCACTTTCTTGAACCCTAAACCCCATATTTGTGTTGTACACACCTGGGAGGCCACCAATATTTGGTGGCCGACCAGTAATTGTGCCTGACCCTTTTGACCCCCTCTAAAAAATGGTCTTTTCTCTCTCCTGGTTCACTTTTTCTGGGTTTCAATCACATAGTTGTGTTGTGCACACATGAGAGGCCACCTTTTTGAGGTGGCCGACCAGTAATTGTGCTTGACCTATTTGACCCTTGGTCGGCCGGCCATGGGAGGTGGTCGGCCGACCACCTGAACCCTCAAAACCTGGCCAGCCATGACCCCCTCACCTGGTTCCTTAGAAATGTGACCTCTTTTTCCCTCTCAGATCCTGTATCCGAGGGGGGGTCTTTTGGGGGGGAAACTTGAATTTGATTTTCCCCCCCTTTTCGTCCCTTCCTTTGCCTATATAACCAGCCCCTCTGCTGCATTTTGAAGGGTTACAAAAATTGTTTTGGAGCCTTGGCATTAAACCTCTCTCTCTTTCTCTACTCCAAGCCTCAAAACCACCTTGCTCCTACACCATTTCTACATCAACCCATAGCATAAGGCCTCCATCCTCCATTCCAGCAACTTGAGGCTATTTTCCAGAGGTGAAGAGCTCCCAAACTTGGTACAAGAGCTGCTGGTCCATTGGTCTACAAGGGTGTGTCCTATTTTCCCTCTTTTGTGCCTCATTTTGCTTTGTATCTAAGCCATGGTTTCTTGCATTTTTGGGCTCCAACCCAAACTATAAATAGTCATATTTTGAGCCCCTTTCCATGTTTGATTAAGGGTCTTTCTCTGTTTGAGAACAGCAGCTGTCACTTGCTTCTTTATCTATCTTTTAGGCCAATTTTTGCATAGTATTTTAGGCCTATTTATGAGCTGTTTTGGACCTTTCCATAAACTGTGAAATATCTTTTTTTGAGCCCCTATTCAACATTGTTGAAGGGCTCTCCTCTGTTTGAGAACAGAAGCCACCACTTGTCTCTTTACCCCTCTTTTAGGCCTTTTCTTGCATGATAGTTTGGCCTTATTTTGGATTATTTTCGTGGCTTGATGTAAACTGTAAAGTGCCTTGTTTTAAGACCCTCTTCAACTTTGTTGAAGGGCCCTTTTCCATTTGGGGCTACCTTCTGTCCCTTTGTGTTTAATCTCTCTTTTAGGGCCATTTTTACATGATAGATTAGCCCTATTTGTGTTCATTTTTGAGACTTGTTATAAACTTGAAATATGCATGTTTTGGGACTGTATTGCATCTTTAATCATGCTTCATGATCAAATAATGCATGCTTTGTATAGCTGTAAGTCATTCCGTGTGCCTGGTTTCGAATTTCGGGGTTCATTCCATGCATCGGGTGCCATGTTTCCATGGTTCGGGGCTGTTTTGTATCATATTTCAGCGCTGAAATTCACATGTTTGCATATCATGTTCCATGCCTTGCCATGCTTTGGGTAGAGTGGCATTTGATGCCTTAGGCTCGGTCCTCAGTTTGCGTGTATGCATGCACGTATTTCGAGAGTCTCATTTTTTTTTCATCTGATGGCTACTGATGTGAGTGTGGCTGAGGTCCACTCATGTTGGTGTAAGTCTATTGTGCATTGTGTATGCCATTTCATTTCATAACATTGTGTATGCTAGGTTGTATGTGTAGCGTATTGTGTATGCCATGTTACCTCGTGCATCGTGTATGCCATTTCATAGCATTCTGCATGCTAGGTTGTATATTAGTTACATTCATGCATGTCATGCACATTGCATTGTGTTTGGGATAGGAGTTAGCCTGAGCACGGGAAATGAGGGACGTTTCGTACTTCGAGTGATGGAACGTGTCTCAATTCCCGGTCACCGACACTCCGGATTATCCATGATAAAGTTTAGGTCTTGTTGTGTTTATATGTGCATTCATTTCGTATTGAGTCATGCAATTCGACTCCTCAGCCATCATGCATCGATATGCGTGATTGGTGGCACGAGGATCGAGGACTACACTCCCTGAAGAGTAGTCATGCATACATATGTGAAAATACTTTGCCATGCCCCTTTGTTGCTCTCTGTTGCAGCAAATCAGAAATCGACAGCCTTCCGGAGCTTGACACGCATTCCAAGAACAATTACAAACAGAGGCAAACCGGGGCATCGCGAGGAATTCTCCGCACAAGGCAACCCGAGCATGCATCATTCATCATCCGGAGCAGATTTGAGGCAGTCCCTGGCTTGTATGCCAATTTATTGCTTTCCTAATTTAATTTGTTAATTAATTAGGGTTTTGTACATATTTGGATTGTAATTATTCATTTGGGACTGTATATTATTTATTCAGACCCTCTGCGCGAGGGCAATGTTGTAATAAGTGTGCGTGTGTGTGATGTATGTCTTCCAACCCCACGTCTTTCTCACTTTTATTTACCCGCTTATGACGGTTAGATTAGGGCATGTTTCAATTAGCATACAGCATGATAGCATGTTTGCATTCATTTCATCGGTCTTGCATGCACTGGGCTCGGTGCATCATACTAACTGCATTGTATTTTTAATTCTAAGTTGAATACATGTTAGCTGTAGCATTTCATATGCCATGTCTAGAATAGCCAAGCCTGCTATAGTTGCACTTTTGCATGCGTTGCATTAGGCATTTCTGTATAATTAGGATCATGCATGGATTTCTAATTAGCTTCTGTTTTGGCTTGGAGTATTCAGTAAGTTTTATGCTTTAGCATCCTTCCATGCGTGTGAGTGGCTGCCATGATAGCATGCTTACCATGAGGCTAATTGCTTATGTGATATATCTGCCTGAATGTCTGTGAGTGAAGGTTAGGTTATTTGGATTGGAACAATTCATCAAATGTGAGTTTTAAGCCCACTAGATAGTGGCAAATCATCTTGTTTTCTAAGCCCACCTGAGGGTGGCAAATCCACATTTTAGCCTACTTGCGAGTAGCAAACCGTTTTCAAAACAAACATGAGATGTTTCGTTCCAATTCAGGCGATCCAGTCTATACTTATATGCTGTGCGCATCACATAGTAAATCTAAGCTAATAACCGGAATAAGAACGCATAATGTTTTCAAAACTTGATATCATGGTTAGTAGAGGCCGATCTTTGATCGGGCGAGCGGGGGTGCTCACGAAGTGACCTTCCCCAATCGTACCCAAGTTCCCGAGCCGAGGCAACTTTGGTGATGACGGACACGTGGCCTTAGGCAACGAGTCAGGGTTTCCTAAATTTCCCCAAAATAAAATATTTAGGTGGCGATTCTGTATCTGGTAAAGTAGTCCATGTTTGGCACTTCTTTCAAAAATCTGTTTTCTTAAAACGATTTGCCGAATTTGGACTCTTTGGTTCAGATTTAGAACCATGACAATTTGAGAGTCCGAGCTGTAGTGACCCCAATACGAACAGAACGGGACTCACCCTCCCGGGGCGTTCGAGGACGTTTACAGTTTCTGGTGACTCCGCTGGGGATTTAGAGAACTTGACTCAAACTCATGATATCTTGTTTTGACTACACTTGTGTGTTTCTTTGCATTGCATGTGCATTGGTGCGCCTAGGACACCGTGCTTGCCATCTGCTATTCCTGAACGGTTTACCGGAGGCTTGTCTTGTCAAGGCATGACCATAAGGCTGACCGGTTATCGGCTCTGCCAGTATGGGAACACAAACCCCGGTTTTACCGGGGCACTCTTTTTTTCACCATTCGACCTAGTGCATATTCGGATCCATAGTGACCATTCCAAACTAGGACAGGTTGCTTACCCGTTTATAGGTTGTTTGAAACCGCTGCGTGCGTAGTGAAACCCTAGCTCCTGACAAAATAGGACAGGGAAAACCCTACCCCAACATAGGGGTGTTTTGGCTCTTGCTTATCTATTATGTGCTATCAGAGTGTGTCTCTACAAGGGTTGCATGTATTAGTTTGCGAGTTTGGGGCATCAGGCCTGCGGGCATCAGTCTGTGTTTGAGAATCAGTTATCTGCGGGTATCAGATTCAGTCTTTGGAGACAATGATTCAGGGATAATGATCAGTGATTGAGGACAATATGTATCCAGCTTATCGAGCATGTGTTGTTATGCCCAGCTGTGTGTTGTGTATTTACTTTAAGCTGTATGCTGTCCGTGTATCTGTTTAGTTATTTCCTTATTGCTTTATTTACCTTTTTACTAGGGAAGTTTTAGCACAATTGCTTTCGACCCAGTAGATATTCCCCAAGCACTTTGGACAAGAGGTCGTCGGCTCAATCGATCCGAGGATCTGGTTGACGGACAGCCAGTGTTTCATTCTCTACCCCCAGTTGTCAGAAGAAGGCCAAGAAAATGCAGTGTGTCTGAGCAGAGGTTACCAGAACAGTGGTCTACCCTAGCAGTGAACAGTCGGGCTGAGGTTTTAGTTTCTGCCATAGAAATACACATACCAGTTAGTCAACAGGATCAGCAGAGTGTAGCCGTTATGGAGGAAATGATGCGTTAGTTCCAAGAGAGCATGAAGCAAATGCAGGAGGACGCTGTCCGCCAAGCAGAATTCTCTAAACAGCAGGCCACAATCATGGCCCAACAGGCGGAGCTAATTACCCGGCTCCAACAGCAAGCCGGAGCGTCAGCCTCACATCCAGTTCCTCCCCCACCAGGGATCCCGTTACCAGAGTAGACACCAACTGTCCAGAATGTCCTGCCAAATGCCCGGAACACCTTGCCAAATGTCCAGAACGTCCAGGAGGACATAGACCTTCCAACGGGGCCGGCTCCGCCCCCAATTTTGCCTCAACTGTCCAAAGCACCTACGCCTATCAACCAACCAGACTCTCCCTTCGAGTTCGAAATAAACCCAACAGCACTGAAACTGAGCAAGCTCGAGAAGCTTTTTAAAAAATCACAAGGGGTAAAGGCTATTCCGGATATCGAAGACGGATATACCGATGTGGCCGTGACGCTATTGGATAGATTTAAAATGCAGCAGATCGATCGCTTCGACGGGTCTGGGGATCCCATGGTCCACCTCTGGCTATTCTCAGATATACTGCCGCCAATGAGCCTGACTAGACCCCAGAAGCTTTCACTATTTGGTCGGACCCTGTCGGGTGTAGCCGCCATCTGGTATGCCAAATTGGAGGATGATGTCAAGAGGAGTTGGGATGAAATGGCTGAAGCCTTTGTTGCACAATACTCTTACAACACCCGAATTGAGATTACAACTCGTGATCTCGAAACAACAAGGCAGGAGCCCAAGGAGAGTTTCTCGGATTTCGTAACCCGGTGGAGGGTGAAGGGCTCGATGATGACTTTAAGGCCCACCGATAAAGACCAAATCAGGATGATTGTGCGCAATCTCCAGCCAAAATTGATGCAAAAGATGATTGTACTTCCCTTCCCCACTTTTTCAGATCTGCACGAGATGGGGGTGCAGATTGAAGATGCAATGAAACAGGGTCTGATCGACCAAGATAGGGAGCAACCAAGGAGGACTTTCAACCGTAACAACAATGCAGGCCCGAGTGGCGCTATAGCTGCAAGAGCTTCAGAGGTGAGCATAGTCACCACCATTCCCCCTCCCCTTCCAAGACCATGGCAGCCACGCCCTTCTCCGGTGCATCCGGAAGTAACACCCAAACCACCAAATACCAACCCAGAGGCCAAAGAACCTTCACACCCTTATACATGCCCCTGTCCAAAGCTCTAGGGGTATTAATCAGGAAAAAGCATTTGAAACCCCTGGAGTCGAGGCCACTACCAAATCCACTCCCTCCCTCTCATGACCCAACAAAATACTGCGCGTATCACCAACACCACGGTCACGACACCGACCGTTGTTTTAGATTGCGTCATGAGATCCAAGATCTCATTGACAAGCAGGTGATTGCGCCTCCCAACAAACCCAATGTCACAACCAATCCTCTCCCACCACAAAACAAAGCTCCCCCTCCCAATAGAATCAATTTTATCCAAACTTGGGTCGCATCTTACGATCCTAGTATCTATATCACCCCATCCCACCTACCCAAGCTGGAGGTGCTCTTTCCTGACTGCACCGACTCTTTGTGCATGATGGACATCTCCACAACCCAACCAGAGCCGACGGTGGTGACCATCGAAGATGGGGCAGTACAGACTTCAGAAAAGAATGGAATTGTTGAGGCTGGGATTGAACAGTCTGAGAGTTTTGCTGGGGAGGTCTATGATCCGAGTAAGTACATCTTGTTAACAGGCCAGATTGGGCTGGGTATAGAATTGCCAGAGAAGGAAGAGCTGTGTGTGATCCAGGAGGATGGATTTAAGCAAGGGGCAAATGATTTGATGGTTGTGGAGGAGGACTTTACCAACCTATAGTTTTTTGATGACCAAGAATCAGGGGGTGCGGTAGTTAACTGGTTTGATTATGAGGAATCAACAGAGGCCACTAGATGGCTGGATGATCAACCGGATGCGGTGGAAAAGTCTCAACCAGAATAGAGCCCAGCAGGGGCGAGAGTATCAACTGTGGCCGGAAGGGCCGGAAGTCAGATTACATTGCCGGAGAGCGCCGGTATGAAGAATTTTGCTCGGGACCTGAGCATTGTGGATGCACAGAAAGTTGAACAACAAACCACACTGACACAGGCGGAACAAGAAAAGATTTGGGATTACGAGAGAATCAGGAAGGCAAAAGCCCATGAAGGGGCCGAGGGTGCTGTGGGCACAAGAACAGAAGATGCTGCGGGCATGCGGGCTGAAGGTACTGCGAATACGATCATACCGGGGCCGGACAGGTGTCTGTTGACCGCTGACGGAATGTGGTGGGAAGACGATGATTTATGTCTTGCCCACACAGATGAAGATTGGGGAAACCATCAGCCAGACGACACCTGGTATGTCAGAGAAGTCGACCATATGACGAGAAGCGGGCGGTATTTCAAGCCCCCGCACCTGGACCAGCCAGAGGCATCTGGGAAGGATAAAGAAGCTGAGAAACAGAAGGAGAAACAGCTTGAAGAGGAGGCTGTACTCAAACAGTTAAAGAAGATACAAGCAAACATCTCCATCTGGGGACTGCTTATGGCTTCACGAGTGCACAGACAGGCTGTCCTATCTGCTATGGACAAGGCCAAACTCTCTATAGATACCACGCCAGAGCAGCTGGTTGGACTGGTCTTTCCGGGAGGAGGTTCCTCGACACTAACCTTTTCAGATAAAGAACTACCGCCTGAGGGCGCAAATCATAACAAACCCCTTTACATCTTCATAGAATGTAGGGGCAAGTAGGTGCCAGTGGTTCTTATCGACACGGGATCCGCCATTAATGTATGCCCGTCAAGGACGGCATATGCGATCGGGTTGAAGCCCGCGAACTTCGTGCCGACTACTCAAGTGATCAGAGCCTATGATAATACAAGTAGAGAGGTGATGGGGACTGTCAAAATTCAGACCCAGGTTGGTCCAGGACAACACAACATTGAATTCCATGTCTTGGACGTTCCCGCAACCTTTAACCTACTTTTGGGGCGACTGTGGTTGCACCAGGTCAAGGTAGTCTCTTCCACCTTGCATCAAATGTTGAAGTACCCTCACGGGAAAGGGGTAGCTATTGTTTTTGGGAATTCATCAATCCATCCACCGCTAGAAGTGTCTACACCAGTCTTGGAAATTGAGCACGGCATGGAAGATATGTTCTTATCAGGGTTTACTCTGGCTGAGGCCCGGGTTGTGCAGAATATCATGGCTGTTAATGAGGGAGTATATGTCAGCGCTCAATCTGTATACCTCATGAACAAGCTACAACACATCCTCGGGATGGGATTGGGAAAGAGCGGCCGGAAGGGCACCGCAGCATTGGCCGAAGTGCCGCACAATCCACATACCTTTGGCTTGGGTTATCTGCCCACCAAAGAGAACTGGGTGAGGAAGGGTAAAGAGATGGCTGGGAGAGCCAAAGCAAAGAAGGCTGGGAAGCCTTTTGAGTTAATGCATCGACCCATTCAGGGTACCCTGAACGGACGCTTCGTCCAGGAAGGGGAGGACTTCCCATTTTGTGGCTTTCCAGAGCCGTAGCTGAATGCGGAGAGGAAGCGCGTGCCTGGTTTTGAAATCTTTTTTGACTTGCAACTATCCGGGGATGACGTTGTCGAAGAGCATACTGACCCATCAGCTGAGGTTGAACAGAGTAAGGAAGAGCAGTCTGAGGATGCCAAACTTGAAATGGGGGTAGCACTGGCGTGTCTACTTTCAGATCCTCCGATTGACCAGGAGTGCTTGGGGGATAACTTCTCGGTATGCATGATCAAGAATGGAAAGGCTGCGGGCCCGCCAGTAACTATTTTGAATGCATCTATCGCACCCTCTCTCACTTGGCAGTATGAAGAGGGATTTTTGTCCAGTAGTACCGAGTCAGATAGTGAGCCGGAATCTGATTCCACCGAGCCTTGTGAGTCGGAATCAGGTTCCAGCTAGTCGGAATCAGGTTCCAGCTCGACTAAGTCTGAGTCTGGTAATCCTGGAGATGATAACCCGGATGCCACAGTCTTGTCCAGGTCGTCTTTTTCTTTCTCTTTTGAGTCTGTTGTAACCGAGGAATCAGACGATTTGGATGTGCTTAATGAGAATCAAGTAACTGTGGTTTCTGAGTACTTTTTTGTGCCCTTGATTTATTGCATTAACTCAGACTTTCAAAATTTTGATGAAAACGACGAGGACGAAGTTCCTCCGGTTTTGCAACGCTTAATTGAACAAGAGCAGGAAAGATTTGTTAAACCCCTGGTAGATGAAATCACTACAGTAAATATTGGTACTGAGAAGGACCCGCGGCTGGTCCAGATCGGTTCAGAGGAACGCGAGCGCTTAGTCGCTTTATTAAAAGATTTCAAAGATGTTTTCGCGTGGTCCTACGAAGACATGCTTGGAATCGATCCTGAGATTGTACAGCACTGGATCCCCCTTGACCTTGAGGCCCGACCCGTTAAGCAGAAACTCAGGAGGATCCGCCCCGACTGGGCTCTCAAGATTAAGGAAGAGGTCACCAAGCAAATCGACGCAGGCTTCCTGCTGGTATCCGAATACCCGACTTGGTTGGCCAACATCGTCCCAGTGCCGAAGAAGGATGGTAGGATCCGAGTGTGTGTAGACTTCAGGGATTTGAACAGAGCTAGTCCGAAGGATGACTTTCCCTTGCAGCATATTGATGAGTTGGTGGATTTCACAGTGGGGCATGCTTTGCTTTCGTTCATGGATGGCTTCTCAGGTTACAATCAGATAGTGATGGCACCAGAAGACAGAGAAAAGACTGCTTTCACCACCCCATGGGGGACTTACTACTACAGAGTGATGTCGTTTGGGTTAAAGAATGCTGGAGCTACATATCAACGGGCAGCGACTACAATATTGCATGATATGATCCACAAAGAGGTTGAGGTGTACGTGGACGACATGATTGTCAAGTCCAAGGAAAGAGAGGGCCACTACACCGCCTTGTAAAAGTTCTTTCAAAGGATCAGAGAATTTCGGTTGCGACTAAATCCTCAGAAGTGTACGTTCGGTGTTACAGCGGGAAAAATGTTGGGATTTCTGATTACACAAAGGGGCATCGAGGTTGACCCTTCAAAGATCAAGGCCATCTTAGAAATGCCACCACCAAGGACTAAAAAGGAGGTGCGAGGCTTTCTGGGTAAAGTGCAATTCATAAGACGGTTTATCTCAAAATTAACCTTGACTTGTGAACCACTTTTTGGTCTCCTGAAGAAAGGCAAGAAATTCCAATGGGACGGCCGATGCCAAGCTGCTTTTGAACAGATCAAGGAATATCTGCAGAACCCGCCCATGTTGTCACCGCCAGAGCCGGGGAAACCGTTGATATTATACCTTTCAGTGACCGAGACCACAGTGGGCTGTATGCTCGCGCAAGAATCAGAGGACAAGGTGGAGAGAGCCATCTACTATCTGAGTAAGAAGATGCTAGAGTATGAGACTCGCTATACGCCATTGGAGAAGGCTTGCTTAGCTTTGGTATGGGCTACCAGGAAGCTGCGGCACTACCTGTTAGCTCACTCCGTAATGTTGGTTTCACGACTCGATCCCATCAAATATCTTTTCGAGAAACCGGCACTTACGGGTAGGCTAGCTCGTTGGTTGTTATTGCTCTCTGAATTCGACCTGAAATATGTAACACGCAAGTCAGTCAAGGGAAGAACAGTAGCAGAGTTCTTAGCCGATCATCCAGTAGAAGGAGGTGAAGAAGTTGAATACTTATTCCCAGATGAAGCCATTTTGCACATCGACGACGAGTATTGGACGATGTACTTTGACGGAGCGTCAAATCAGTACGGGTATGGGATAGGAGTGTTGCTGATAGCACCCGACAGTTCCCGTATCCCTCTAGCCTTCAAACTCTGGTTCAAAGTCTCGAACAACGAAGCAGAATATGAGGCATGCATTGCCGGTCTAGAAGCAGCCTTGGAACTAGGAGCAAGACGGTTGGACGTCATCAGGGATTCAAACCTTGTTGTGTCTCAAGCAAAAGGAGACTGGAAGGTCAAAGAAGAAAAGATGATGATGTATCACCAGACCTTGGACCTGTTAATTCCTCGGTTTGAAAAGCTAAACTTTGCTTATCTTCCAAGAGAGAACAACAGGTTCACAGATTCTTTAGCAACTCTATCTTCCATGATAGACTTCTCGTTCGAAATCCGGATGCGTCCAGTCGTCATTGACCAGAAATTTGCATCAGCTTATGAGTCGATCGCTGCTATAGATGAGGTTCAGGACGAAAACCCTTGGTATTATGACATTTGGAATTTCTTGGAAAAGGAAGCATACCCGCCAGGGGTAAATGCCAAGGATAAAAGGGCGATCAGAAGAATGGCCGTTCAGTTCATCATCTGTAGGGGTAAGCTGTATAAGAGGGGTCATCTGGGAATGCATAAGCTGTGTGTTGCAGCCGAGGAATTGAAGCACCTGATGGAGGCCATCCATGGAGGAGAATACGGTGCGCATATGAACGGAGTAATGCTAGCAAGGAAGATCCTCAGACAGGGTTACTACTGGTCCACCATGGAGGAGGATTGTATCGGTTTTGTTCGGCGATGCCATAAGTGTCAGATTCATGCAAACCGCATGAATATCTCGTCGTCGAAGCTGTACAACATGACTTCACCATGGCCATTTTCAGTTTGGGGAATCGATGTGATCGGGGTTGTCACTCTGAAGGGGTCGAATGGGCATGAGTTCATCTTGGTCGCGATAGATTATTTCACAAAGTAGGTCGAGGCCCAATCATATGCGGTGTTGAAGACATCGCACGTTGCAAAATTTATCAAAAACAACATCATCTGCCGTTATGGGGTCCCAAACGAGGTCATTTCAGATAATGGTTCCCACTTCAAGAAGGAAGTGATTGGCTTGTTGGAAAAATACAACGTGGCTTTCCATAAGTCATCCACATACCGGCCGCAAACCAACGGAGCGGTTGAGGCCGCCAACAAGAACATCAAGCACATACTGCAGAAGATGGTGGAAACCTACCGGGATTGGCCAGATAAGCTGCCATTTGCTCTGTGGGGCTACAGGACTTCAATTAGAACTTCTACTAGAGCAACGCCGTATTCATTGGTTTATGGGATGGAGGCCGTTCTACCTATCGAGATTGAGGTTCCGTCATTGCGAGTATTGGTTGAGTGTCAAATAGCCGAAGCAGATTGGCAGCAGAGCAGGTTTGAGGAACTCATGCTCTTTGATGAAAGAAGACAGAAAACACTATACCATGTTCAAGGTTATCAGCGCAGAATTGCCCGGGCTTTCAACAAGAAAGTTAAGTCCAGGAATCTAAAGGAAGGAGATTTGGTGCTCAAGGACAACCGAGCTCCCATCCACGACCCAAGGGGCAAGTTCAGACCCAATTGGACTGGTCCCTACATCATTAAAGCTATTTGGTCAGGTGGAGCTGTGGTTCTGATGGATCTAGATGGCCTAGAGTTTTCACAACCGATCAACATGGACAAGTTGAAGAAATATTACCCCTGAGAGGCTCGCTAGGCCGAAAACCCGGAAGGGCGACCTAGGCAAAAGTTAGAGCATCGAAAAATTGGAAAATATAAAAATTGAGCTCGCAAGGTTGAAAACCCGCAAAGGGCGACCTTGACAAAAGTTAGAGCGTAAAAGGAGAGTGAAAATACTCGAGTGAACCTAAGCCTGAACTACGTAAGGCTTGATTCCCATCTTCGGGATACGTAGGCAACTTCATCCTGAAGTTCAGCCATAAACTTTTCCCCGATCAACTCTGTCCATTTGATCATCTCAGTCATCTTTGTCTATCGGCATTTGAGGGCTTCCATTAGAATCTCCGATGCAGTGCTATTCAGACTAGGGGCAACTTTCTGTTGCCATGCAGTGCCGCGGTACTTTTCAGACTAGGGGCAACTTTCCAGTTGCAGGGATCCGGGGTTGTACATCTTAGTGACAGATCTCAAGCGTGTCCAGTTCTGATCCATATCAAAAACGACTTTGAAAAGTTTTAATAAAAATTGACTTTGTTAAAATTAATCTTTCTACAACTAAGACCATTTTTGGACCAAAGCAGAAAATTTTCAGTATCACAACCTTCAATTTCATTGATTTTCAAAACAGAGTTCTCCTGCTCTTGCATACAATCGAAGTTGCTTTTTTATTACATTCATAAAGAAAACTTGAAAGTACTAATAAAGCGATAAGTCCGGGGCATAGTTAAGTCAGGTGTCCCTGCGCCCCCTCCCAGAGCTGGTCGAAGCTTCTGATACCGAGCTAGGCCCAATCTGTGCCTCTTCATTGAGCCAATCCAAGCACTCGTCAGACAAAGTGTAACTGAAAGTGGGAGCGGGGGCCAGGAGTTCTCTCGTCCTCCATGCTGTGGCATATCGGGCAAGCTGTGCACCTCAAACTGGGAAGGCAGCCGGATACTCTATCCCCTCTGGCGGGCAAGTCTGATCATGGCCGAACTGGCGCTGGAACCGGAATGGAAAATAGAATACACAGTGAGTCAAGCCAATCAACTGAATCCCAGTCTGTCGGGACATATTATAGCTCATTGCCGGGAGATTGAGCCAAGGGCAGCGCCAGGCGATGCGATCTACAGACAAATTGCACATCCAGTCGAACCACCATCCCTCATCAAAGGCATCGACTAGGCATTGTCGAAAGAAGTAGCCGCGAGCTGAGTAGGCTGGGCAAGAGTCCACAACTTGCAATTTATCCATCAACCATACCTGGGGAGGGATGAAAAATGAGAGAATAAAGAATAGAGAGATGTACGATGAGAGAAAAGTAAGACAAGAGTTTTGTGAAAAAAAACCGAGCCTGAGGGCCGAGTGATGTGAGCATTACATATGTAAGATTGGATGGGAAACATTACCTGTAGCAGTAGTGGACTCCCCGCAAATCTGGTCGTCTCCCGGCGATGGAAAACATCTAAGCCCATCAGCGTCTCAGCCAGTGTCATCGCAATACAACTCTTTCCATCCTTCAAGCCTTGAGCAACTTCAATCAGGCGAATGCTAGATCCACCAAAGCCCGACACAAGCAAAAAGTGAGATAGCATACACAAGCAAAGGGCATGTTGTCGGAAACCTTGCCAATGGTGGTCGCCACGATCACCGGCATCAGAAAAGCGATAAATCAATCCGAGGATGTCCAGTTTCCCATTACAGGTCAGAGACCGAGCGTCATGCGTGGTGAGTCCACACATCCGCCCTAAAGCTTGGGTGTGGCCAAAGCGAAACTGAGGCAAGATCTCTTCACAACTTTCGGATTCCATCAAAGCTTGAAAATCTTCGAAAGTTGAACATACATCTTGCCCACCGAAGCTAAAGACATGCGTCACCGGGTTCCAAAACCTTGCTACGGCATGAAGGAAAGGAAGGTGTAGCGGAGTGCAGCTCAGCGTGAATAGTGCGTTCAAGCCAAAGCCCCGGAAGTTCAACTTTTCCGAGCCGTCTAAAGAAGCAACCCAAGCTGTGAGATTTTCGACGAGAAACGCCTCCATTTTAGTGCAAAGCTGAGATGAAATGAATAAGCCACGGAGCTAGGACTTTTAAAGAGGATAAGGCACTATTCAGGGAGGGGACACGTGTCAAAAATTTGGTGGTAGCTAGGCTGAGTGGCCGGCCGGCCACCTTTTCTAGCAGGCCGGACACCTCCCCCTCCCTCAAATGTAAAAAGCTGGTCGGCCAGCTCCCAAAAGTGGCTGGCCATGCTGCAATCTGCGTATTTGGCCTTGTTTTACTCTCTAGAAGAAAGTTCCTAGCATTTCAATGTATCGGGAGTGTCAAAAGCCTCCATTTCTCTCTGTTTCGGATGCGTTTCGTCGCCCAAATCATCCGAAATACACTTTGTTTATAGAGTTGTTGTTAAATCTTTGCTTATCGAGTTATTGTTTTGCTTATCGAGTTGTTGTTTTTGTTGGTCGAGCTGTTTCGTTTACCGAGTCTTGTTTAATTGAGTCGCCGAGTTTTGTGCATTTGAGTTGTTCCTCTTTGTTTGTCAATTTTGTTGTGTTTTGCTTATCGAGTTGTAAACTTGCTGAAGTTCAGTAAGATTAGGTTGTTTAGTTTGTCATGTCGGTTCGCTACCTGACTTGGCACATACACAATGCACATTTACCGTTCAATCTCTTTACTTACAAAATGATGCGATGCGATGCTGAGAACATAAAATACAACACCTTTTGAAAAAAAAAGCTGTTTCATTCTATCATGTTTCCTTTGTTACAACATTTTACAGCAAAGGTACAAGTTTTACAGAAAATAAAACTGCCTAATAATGTACAATGTGCTACATCTACTAGTAAAAAAAAGATAAATAAAGCGGGGAACAGCTGTGCCAATGCTCTCAAGAGCAGGAATAAGAGGCCCTCTTCATCCTCTTCTGCGGAACAAGCTCTGCACCGCCGGCACCATCTAAGTCGGAACTGTCATCCTCAGGATCCTCCTCTCCACTCTCGGAGCCAGGGTCGAAACCCTCCTCTCTATCAGCAGAGGTCTCTGACTGACGATCTGTGGCCTCCTCCTTCTCCTCGTCCTCATCGGGCTCCTCCTCTACGATGTGTACCCTGCGTCTGCGGGACGACTCCCCTTTCCCGGCCCCGCGAGAAGGCCGAGATGGCCCGGCTCCCCGAGGAGGTCGAGATGGCCCGGTCTGTGGTGGATATACTGGAGGCATCTGAAAGTAAAAAGTGCAACTTGAATACATCAGCTCAAAATGTGTGTATCAGATACAGATGCAAGCCAACTACATGAAGTGAGCGCACATGCAGATACAGTATGTGAATGTGGTGTGTCAGATGTGCTCTACACATACAATTAAAATGTTCAAGGTCAACATGTCGCCAGAAGTACGATAAATGTGAGAAAACTAATGAGTACTTGGAAACCCATAATGGACAACTGCGCCTCTCTCCGCATGACCATGCCCTCGAGTGAGGCCACCAATCCGATCACTCCCTCCATGTACTCTCTAGGTGGCTGCAGATACAAGCTCAAATCATCAATGAATAAAGGAATGTCTAAGTATTTGAATGATAGATAAAGAGCAGTGGGGCATACCGGCGTTGAGTCGGGATCAATGACATATCGATGATCAGGCATGGGAGGCTCTATCGAAATCGGGTAGGAGGTCCCGTATCGCCATCCTGTCAACTCGGTCGGCATGTCTGGCCATCCGGCATGATGATGAGTCGGAGGAATCGGGGGGGCCAGTCCAACCCCTCCTCTCGATATGCTAGCCTTGCTGGTAGAAAGGGCGCTTGCAGCCCGAGCTCGACTCAAAGATGGCATGTCAATAGACCTCCTCGAGGGAGTACAGACACCTGTCAACGGAGGAATCAAGTAGGTGTGATGGTAGGTCGCGTACTCCCCGTCCTCTATATGCAGCAGTGCATCAGTGCCCAACCTGGCGTCAATGACACCCTGGGAAGTAAGCCTATCAACGAGCCGCATATCGTCCGGAGGTGCTGAGGGAACACTCGGCTCAGGAAAGCCCATAGTCTGACGAAGGAAGCGTTCCCCCAGGAACCAGGCCCTACCAATTGGCCCCTCGAACAAGATCCTATACCGGGAAGAGCCCCATCCTCCGGCAAACTGAAATCGAAGGTCCCCACCCAAAGGCAACCAGGGCTGCCAGGCAATCTACGGGTAACCAATGCATAGGCTGATCAGAAATCATAGATGTATGGAATAAATCAAAGATGAAAACATTAGGAATTAGGAGTTTTGGATTACCTCTGACGGCCGCACCGTGTCGAAGTACTGTCGTAGGTAGAGAAGAGTCTCCTGAGGCCGCGGCCGGTACTGGCCCTCGAAAACAAGTGAGTAAGGGGTCACAAGGGGAGCCTCCAGCTCTGGCGCTAGTGTGGGAAAATATGCGAAAACCCATAACTGCAGAAAACTGGGCAAAAGCCCTCAGAATACAGAATGCTGAGTGCAGGATGTCAAGACAGAGTATAAAGTGTGCCGTGTGTGCAATATACATACATTGAAAAGCAGAAATGTAAAATCAAGAGGGTAGAAGGTACCTCCCAGGCTCTCCAGTAGCCGCCAACTATGTTCCCCCGTCCGCGGGAGGTCGCGCTCATATAGCAATAAAGCGTAGCCAAGCTGGCGCCACCCCAATCATACCGACTAACCTGTGTGAGGTCTGCCAGGGCACCCAACAGATATAGCCCAACGGTGTTCCCCCTGTCGGCGAACAGAGTGGTCCCGAAGAGGAACATCAGAAACCCGCGGGCGTACTGTGTAATCTCCTCCAGAGTCTCGGGCTCAGTATGCCTAAAATGTGAAGAAAACCAAGTATACCAAACTTGGCCCGAGGATCGGTCGACCGGTGGACGAGCTCCCAGTAAGTAGATCTAAGCGGCCTCCCACTGACCCATATCCTCGTCATATGGGATCGCCCAACCTCCCACGTCAAGGCCGGTCAATACGGAAAAATCAAATGGGGTCATGGTCATATCCCCGGCAGATGAGAAATGAAAGGAGTTGGTGGTGTCCCACCACCTGCTAGCTGGATAACGAGATATCCCGGCACAAAAAGGGCCCAAATCCTGTTAGATCAACCCAATCGCGGACGGCCTCTGGGAACTCCGCGTACCAGTCTCTCGCAACAATGGAGCCATACCCTTGTGTAACACGGGAGGACACCTGCATTCATGATAAATACATATATTCAGTTTCAGAATGAAACAAGCTGAGATATACAAGCTACGTGCAAACGAAATGTATAAGCTATATGCAAAATCAAATCAGAAATTCAGAGTTTAGGCTGTGTGTTCTACTCTCAACAAGTGTGTGCTGTGTGTTCACCTCAACAATGGACTGCGTGTTCAGAAATTCAGAGTTTGGGTTGTGTGTTCTACTCTCAACAAGTGTGTGCTGTGTGTTCACCTTCAACTTGGGCTGCATGTTCAGAAATTCAGAGTTTGGGCTGTGTGTTCAACTGTCAACAAGTGTGTGCTGTGTGTTCACCTCAACAATAGGCTGCGTGTTCAGAAATTCAGAGTTTGGGTTGTGTGTTCTACTCTCAACAAGTGTGTGTTGTGTGTTCACCTTTAACTTGGGCTGCGTGTTCAGAAATTCAGAGTTTGGGCTGTGTGTTCAACTGTCAATGAGTGTGTGCTGTGTGTTCACCTCAACAATGGGCGGCGTGTTCAGAAATTCAGAGTTTGGGTTGTGTGTTCTACTCTTAACAAGTGTGTGCTGTGTGTTCACCTTCGACTTGGGCTGCATGTTCAGCAATTTAGAGTTTGGGTTGTGTGTTCAACTGTCAACATATATCTGTGCTGTGTGTTCACTATCAGGTTGTGGGCTACGTGATCAGAAATTCAAGCGTTCAAAACGCAAACAGAATACTGTATCATGGGCTAAGCATCAGAACAAGCTACATGCTAAAAGGAGCAGATATGCATAGCAAGAGGCATGAAACGTACAAAAATGCGGAATACGTTGCACAAATGTAAAGAGGGCGAAATAAATACCTCTCGTGCCTCATGAGAGAGGTGAGACTCCGGCTTTCGCAGAAGCAGATCCCCAGGCGCTCGATCATTAAAATCAGTGAAGTGATAAAAAATAGCCCGCGGGAGCACATGTGTCGGAGGGTTGTATCTCTCAGGTATGAAGGGCCGAACCCTCGGAGGTAGAACCATAATATCGGGATCATCCCTGGCACCCGAAGGACCTCCACCGTGAGGAAAATGACCGGCAATTTCAGAGAATCTGCAAAAATGAGCAAAATGAGCCAAAATTAGAAAAAGTCAACAAAAGTCAACTCTCGGGAATGGAAAAAGTCAACAAAAGTCAACCCCCGAGAAAATCTTCCAAATGTTGAGACAAACTTACCTTAAGTGGTGAAAATGAGAAAAGAAGCACCGAAATCAAAATTTAATCGGTCCAAAGTGATGAAAACTGAAAGATTTCGCGAAAACAACTTGCGTGGGGCGTTGGAAAATGTGTATAGAGCTCAGATCTAAAGGGGAAAATGGTCTAGGAAGGTAGAGAAGGTGTTTTCGGAGCTGAAGTTGTGAGGAATGAGGATTTGGATGAGTATATTTAAAGAAATGAGAGCAAAATGACCGAACTGTCCCGGATTTGGGCTAAGTGGTCGGCCGACCACCTTTTATGGCAGGCCCAAAATGACCGAACTGCCCCGGATTTGGGCTAGGTGGTCGGCCGACCATCTTTTGTGGCAGGCCGACCACCCCCTTTGCAAAAAGCTGGTCGGTGGCCTTTCCCTGGGACGAGACCTGGTCGGTGGCATTCCCCAAGTGCCCACCAAGCTCTCTGTAAATTTTGGGAAGGATTGGAGTCCCCGAGACCTGAAAAAGTACAAAAGGAGTGCACTTTCCGTCGCGAAATCGCTCTACCGGAACTTCAACTCCAACTTTCGATGCATTTTTCATTGTTACTCGTCAAAAGTGAGGTGTATCCTTTTCAAACATGTTGTGACCCCTCCGGGGGTTAAACCAGAGGTCGCAATTGAGTCACCCTCATCGAAAACTCGCATTTCTTTGCTCGTCGTTTTACGACGAATTCGTATTCGAATTCACGTTTATTCTGCATTGTTATGCACATCACTTGCATTCTCATGCACACCACTCATACTATTGTGCACATTTCACAGGTGTAGTCAAATCCTCGTGCTTAACCCGCGTTGTCACGCGCGTTACTCCTCGCATTACGATGCACTTTTCTATCGACGCCGCGATTGTCTGCATTCAATATCGCTTTTAACATGTGTTGCTAATCATGTTGTGCTTGTCGAGTTTCTTTCTTTTGCAGGCACGATATTGTATGTACGGTTCATTTGAGGCTGGGGTGACCAGACGAATCGCGCAGGTATCGTATCTTCTCCGTGTGAGACGCGACGAGAATTGAACAATTCTCCGCATTCTTAACTGCATGAAATGTAGTTTGTGCTTGCATTCTTGCTTAAAAACTGCTGCATCTATTGTGAATATGTGCTTTCATTACAGCTTGCTGCATTGCATGATCATGAGATACCTTCGGCTTTTTTGCATTGTCGATTGCATTTTGCCCTGCCTGCGGGCACATCTCTGTTGTCTGCCTGTTTGTCAAGTTCTTCGGCCTTGTCAAAAATGGGCGTCCTGGGCTTTGACATCACTTCCCGTCACTTATGACTTTTGAGTTCTGTCAAAGAGGGGCAACTGTAGACACCCCATTTTTGACCGACCTTAAGACTCAGACGTCACCAGTTGAGCGCTCGGTGATATTGCATATTGTGCTCATTCTGCAGTTTTAGAGTCTCGGTTGCGACCCTTGCCTCCGGACTTCCGGACCCTTTCGTGCCTTACCTCGGTTTGTGAACCAGGCTCTGTTTTCTCTGTTTTCTCTTCCCGAAGGGAGGGAGAGGTCTCGTAGATCATCTCTCAGTGGCTATAGGCTACGTTTCGTGGTCGTAGGCCATTTTTCCCGTTTGGAGCCCGGTTTTCGGTTTTTCAGAGTCGACGGCCGTGTGCCTCGGTTCGGGACCACTTAACCACCTCCGTTTGCTCCGATTTTTGGTATACACCCCACCACCATCCATTCCAACAACTTGGAGCTGTTTTTCAGAGCTTAGGAGCACCATTTCTCAGACCAAGAGCTGCTGGTCCATTGGTCTTCAAGGGTAAGCTTATTTTTCCTCTTTTTTGTTCCTATCTTGCTCTATATCTAAGCCTTGCTTGCAAGAATTTTTGGGCTCTGAACCAAACTGTAAATAGTCATATTTTGAGCTCCTCTCCATGTTTGATTAAGGGTCTTTCTCTGTTTGAGGTCCCCTCCTCACCCTTTGTGTTTAAACTCTCTTTTAGGCCAATTTTTGCATAGTATTTTAGGCCTATTTGTGAGTTGTTTTGGACTTTGTCATAAACTGTAAAATAACTTGTTT